>WOGR01011085.1:0-10685 GCA_015342045.1 Leptinotarsa lineolata | reverse complement strand
ATAAACATGTATATATACATCAGAATTCGAGTTTCGAGTGGGAATGTAATAAACGGGGTAAAAGATAGGGAGTCTGTTAAAATGAATTGAACTTGTCTGTTTGAGAGTACTGTTGAATGATACTGTGAATCATCTGTAGCTCTTTGCTTATGGAGAAATATGCTATTCGAATGTTCAGGGCATGCATCGCAATGCTGTTGTCGCTTTCAATCTAAAATTTTCAGGGAACGGACCTGTGATTTCTGTCTCATTTTCGACCTCAAACATTATATTTGTTATAAATGCATATATGATTACTGTCTGATAGTTCTGAAAATTTTTTTGAAATTCTTACAACATCAATCGAGAATGAACTACCATCTAGATTCAGTCAGTTGATAATGGATAGAGAACACAGCTGAAATTGAAAACATAAGATGACAATCCAACATATCACTCACAGCGTTGAAAATACTGCGGAATTTAAATTATATATCAATTTCTAGTACGAGGGTGGTTCAAGTACTCTGTCCAACAAAGAGAACACAAAAATACAATATTGTGTCACAACGATCACCAGTTTTTTCCATTTTCACAAATTCGCCGAAAACGTTAGCTATTGATCGCTGCCAAACAAATACTAAACAACGCAGCGTCTTCAAACTTTAAACATATGCTTCATAGATTGTGTACTTTCTAATACAGTGATATTTCTAAAACAACTACCGCCATCTCTAGGACAGGTCGGGTACTTTTAGGACCACCCTCGTAGTATCATTTATTGGTAATTTTCTTTCTTCTAAAGAAGTTTGTATGAGCTTCAGAGTCTTTTAAACCTGGGAAAGAAATACATTCACAGGATGAGGTCTACACTAGATCATGACAGAAATCATTGAAAATTAAATTTCTCCATATAAAAAAAACTTTCCCAATCGAAAAACCAAAGTCTTTACAAGTCGGACGACACTCTGAAAGTTCCATGAAAATTTTATATTGCAAAGTATAAACAGATTATTTGAATATCTGCGAAAATAGCAAGACACGACGAAAAAAAATACAATTACACTTTTTAACAACTCAAATCGATTTTTTAGTTTCATTCAACGGTACTCTGAAAATTGTAAACTTTTCTCCAATTCAACATGACTTTTTGTCTCTTACTGTTGACAAGGTTCTCATGTTCGAATAGTTCTGCTCTTTATATAAATACATATTATGTGACTTAGCTGTATTTTGTTACATTTTAGCTATTCATGTTTGTGATATTGAGTGTTTGGAAATTAATCCGATTCAGTGCGGTGCTAAAATTTTCCAGTTATTCTGTATTGTTATAATTCTGATGTTTCTGTGCATAAAACTGTGCCAAAAATGTATTGAATCATCTCATTTTTTATGGCACAGAAAGTATTATTTAGATATTTTTATGATTCAAAATATTCTGAGTCTTCAGTTGTTTTTTAGTTTTTTTTTTTTGATTATTTATGTTTTAGCCGAAGTAAGAACCTATTCATTTAGTGACTGAATTTTGTTAAGTAATAAAAGGAACAAAAAAGAGTCGCTGAAAGTTTTGAAACAGTTCGACATAGATCTGTGGAATTTTCGGAATCAAAAAGATGCTCATTTCATTTTAGGTTATATTTTCACAAGTAGCATCACGGTAATATTATTTTGAACCGAGTATTTCTACCTTAATATGTTGGTGATTTTACGTACGTCTTGAATGAAAATTGTTTTACATTGATTGAGTGAAGACAGGGCCGTAGCGAAAATAAAAACCAGGGGGGTATCCAAATTTTCCCAACCCCACCAGCAAAATTTCCCAAGTCGAAGAGTTGAGAATATTGTAAAATTGTCACTTCAAAATTTGTAGACTGTTCTCTCACTTGGAAGAAATTAAACTTTTTTGAAGTTTTTTCAAACAAGTATGGTATCTCCAGTGTTATGCATGTTGGGAAGTCCCAACCTTCTCCTGGTTCTTTCCCTTTTCTTATTACCTCTCCCTTTTCTCATTTTTATTTCTTAATTTTTATTCATTTTTTTACTATTATTTTTTTCTCTCTTCACAGCCCAAAATTTCCCAACTTTTTCCCAAGTCGAAAAAGCAGGGGAGGCTTCCCCCATCCCCCCATGGCGACGGCCCTGAGTGAAGATATAAGTACCTTAAATCAAATCGAAGGTACCAACTAATTAATTTTTTAATTGACAAAATTATTATATTGCAACATATGTGGCTCTATGCCATTTTTAAGGGGCGGGTAATGATATGTAGTTGAGTTTGTAGAGTCTTGGTATACTTACAACTGATACAGTGACTAAATTACTTTATTACAGCATATCAGGGTGGTTCCGAAAGTACCTGGCCAAACAAAGAAAACACAAACATTTCAGAAAAATATGTATTTATTTTTCAAAATAATGCCCTTGAAGCTCTATACACTTTTCTCAGCGGCGTTCAATAAGTTTGATTTCGTTTTTATAATAAGAACTGTCTTGCTCCTCAAAATAGACATCACTTCTTCATCGTTGGAAAATCTTTAACTACTGAACTTTTTTTTTTTGTTTGGGGACAGAAAATAATGCGAGGGGGCTAAATCTGGCGAATAGGGTGCATGAGGTAGCAATTCAAATTTCAAATTCGTTAGTTTTGGTCATTGCTGTAATGGATTTGTGAGCTAGTGCATTGTCTTGATAAAGCACTTTTTCCTTAGCCCAATGCGGCCATTTTTGCTTGATTTCTCCACTCAAACGTTGTAATAAGTTTGCATAATACTCGCCGTCGATAGTTCAACCTTTTTTAAGATAGTCAATGAAAATTATCCCATGCATATCCCAAAAACCTATGTCATGAGCTTGCCTGCAGATGAAACGGTCTTTGTCTTCTTTATAGGCGTTTCTCCCTTTCTAGTCCAATGTTTTTATTGTTCTTTTGTCTTGGGTGTTAATGGACCCATGTTTTATCTATGGTTATGAAACGGCGCAAAAATTCTGATTTGTTGCTGTAAAACTTCGCTAAACAGTCAAAACAGTCAATTAAAACATCACGACACTGTTTTTGCTCGAATGTGAGCAAACGCGGCACCCATCTTGCACGCAGCTTTCTCGTGTGCCAATTTTCCGATATTATGCGATGTACTTCACTTTTTAAAATACCTACTAAGTCTGCTAGCTCGCGCACTTTCAGTCTACAATCATTCAGTATCGCTTTGTGAATTTTCTTCACCATTTCTGGAATCGTCACCTCATTTGATCGATCAACGCGATGCTCGTCTTGGCAGCTCGTACGGCCTTGTTTATACTTTGCTATCCAATATTTCACTGTTTTAATGAAAGAGCAGACTCAACCAGAGTAAAGAAACATGGCGATGACCAGTTTTCAAATACTAAACAACGCAGCGTCTTCAAACTCAACATATGCTTCATAAATTGTGTACTTTCTTATACAGTGATATTTTCCAAACAACTACCGCCATCTCTAGGCGGTAGTTGTACTTCTGGGACCACCCTCGTATGTGGCTCTATACCAATTTTGGGGTGGGGGTGGAGTAATATGCACTATTTTGAATTTGTGGTCACTTTGGTAATTTTGCTTATTAAATCTTTCAAATCCACTTCAAAGGACTGAAAATTACCGCAAAATCAACAGCATGCGTTGACCCTACAATATGGAAATTGGAAATGAGAGAAACGCGCATGGCCTAGGGCAGAGGAAAATGATTCAGAAACTTTTTTTATCTTCAACTTGCGTGTCACCAACATTTGGTATTACTCTCATTACTATATGGTACATTAAATTAGGAAAAAAATATTAGATAAGTATACATATACAAAAGTATTACATTTGATGTTGGAAAAAGTATTTTTTGCTGTTAAGTTTGTTAAGTGTATCATTTTGAGAGAGACTTTTTGTTGTTTTTAGCATAGAGATTTTATTATGTTTGAAATGTGTTATCTAAACGTAAGTACAAAATAATACATATTTGGACAATGTATTTTTGTTTAGATTTTTTCTCACAAATCAAATGATTTTTTATTTTATTTTATTTTAACGTTTCAGAAGATTGAAACGAAAACGTATTCACCCAAAATAATGCGAATTACACATCAATATGTGGGCTGTTTTTTAGGTTATTTTTCAAATACTGACCATAGAAATGTTCAAAGTTGAATAATCCTCAGTTTAATTAAATGTTAGCGGCATTATTTTCATGAAATGTCTCTTATTTCTTGTTTGGAATTATTTTTTTAGAATTCAAGTGTTTATATGCATACGAGGGTGGTCTAAAATGTTTCCGACCTTACAGAGATACAAGATATTTTTTCAGATTTTTTTCTTCAACATAGTCTTCTTTTAGCTCTACACACTGCTCCCATCTATGCAACCCGGCCAAATAGTACTCGGAGTTTTTCTCTGCAAAATAAGTGTTCACGAAGGTGATTGCCTCTTCATTCGACAAAAATCTGATCTTACGAGTGCAATTTTTAGATGGAAGAACAGAAAGAAGTCGCTTGGGGCTAGATCTGGTGAGTGAGGCGGATGGTCAAGCAGTTGAATACATAATTCATGGATTTTTGCCGTGGCAACCGCTGAGGTGTGAGACGGTGCATTGTCTCGGTGGAAAAGGATTTTCTTTTCCTGAAAATGTGGCCGTTTTTCCGCAATTTCTGTCTTTAACTTGTCAAGTAGCATACGTAGTATGCTCCTGAAATGGGTTTTCCTTTTTGAAGATAGTAGATCAAAATAACTCTAGGACTATCCCAAAAAACAGTCGCCATCGTTTTCCCAGTCGAAAAACCAGTTTTTGTTTTTTTGGAGCCAGTTCCCTCTTTGCAGTTCACTGTTTGGATTGTATTTCTATTTGGGGCGTATAATGATGTATCCAAATTTTATCTACAGTAATTCATCGGATTTTTTTGCGCTTAAACTGGGTCAAAAGAGCGTTGAAAATGTTCATTTGAACACGCTTTTGGTCTAACGTGAGCAAACGCGGCACCCAACGCGCGGACAGCTTTCTAATGCCTAAATGTTGAATATGTGACAAACACGTTGTTTTGACACGTTCGTAACCTCTGCTATCTCTATCAATTCGGCAATCGTCTAACACTATTCGGTGAATTTGGCAGTTGCAGTTTTTGGACGTCTCGAACGTACATCGTCTCCTAAGCTCTCACAACTACGTTTAAATTGAGCTGCCCATACACAGAATCTAACTCATTTTTGATATGCGCAGGCGTATTGCCTTTCAAAAACTAATATTCAGTAACATTTTCATAAAAACACTCACATCAACTCACTCAAACGACTGTTACGTAACAATTGCGCATCCAAAATTGCTGAAACTCTGGTGAGTAACTGTAAACAGATGAACAACGAAATTTACTAGCTTTTATCTTTGTACATAGACTATATATACAAAGCTTTTATTTACGAGTGCTGCCATCTTTATGTTGAGGTCGGAGACTTTTCGGTCCACCCTCGTATAGTAATGTCAATTAATTCATGTGCAACTATCGAAATTTTTTTAAATTCTCATAAAATGCATCCCATCGATACACAGAATTCCCTTTTGTCTTGAAGCAGTGTTTAGAAAGTGATGTTATAATTAGGTGCTTTATATAACAATGGATTTAAATTTTCAATAATTATAGTGTTGTTGTTTCACGGCTGGAAAAAAGTGGACTATGCTTGTTATGTATATATTTAGAACAAATATATAGCTTTATACATAAAAATATTTAGTTTAGCGTGATATTTATTAACAGATTTAAATTTTGTGAATTCTCATGAGTATTATGTAGTCATGCAGAATACATAATAAACCAGCAAACCTTCTTGTTTCACCTCGGAAGTCATTCAATCTGTTCAAGGTACCTTTTCTTTGACAGGCATTTCAGAATTTTTTTGCAAGAATCGTTTCAGTCCAAAATATTGCCATGTAGAAGTTTTTGCTTTCAGTAAAATTATTTCAACGGTGGAGAAATTACAGCCTTCAATGAAATTCATCGCCTCTGTACGTACATTCAACGTTCACGTTCAACTTTATTTTATTTGTAGAATGAAAGTTTGGTAATTTTTTTTGAAATGTCTGTCATAGTCTATTGAATAAATTTTAGAATTTCTTCAAATTTGATGTCAGATTGATTCTGTTTCGTATATAAGAGAGATTTCACTCTATACAGGGTGTTATTTGAGTATGTGGCCAAACTTACAGGGATAATTCTTTTGAGCTTTTCTAACACGAAAAGTTCATACAAGCATAAGTCCGGTAATGCTTTGTTTTAAAGATACAAGGTGTCAAAATTTGTGAAATAGCTCTTTCCTGAATATCTTGATAATCCTTCAGCTGATTTGAATGGCAGTGGTATTAGATGTAGTAACGAGCTAATTTACCCTAACAGTGGCTTCCCAGGAGGCGCCTTAACCCATATCTTTGACTAAAAAAATGTGCGCCACTGATTTTCTGCGGTTTTTGCATCTGTAACTGAAACTACAACTTTTTTTCTTCTCGCTGTGTTTCTCTTGTTCTCGGCAATGCAGACTTTCAAACAGCAAATCGGAATAGCATGTTTGGACTCATCAACATAACATCAAGCGGTCGCAAGCTGAAATCTTCACAGGGAAGAACACTGGTTTAAGAGGAAGTTCAAAGAAGCTTCATATATGTTGTCCAACGATGCATTATTGAAGAAATATTCATACATAAATATATAACTTCTAAGGGAGTCATTTCAGAATTGGTCAAAAAACAAATATGATTATGTAAATTGATAAAACAAATTATTCTTGAATGCTTTTTTGAATTTTTCTGTGTTGGAAAATTGGTGATACATTACATTAAATTTATCCTTTGTGAAATATAGATTTTCTGGAAAATACAGATTTGAGTTTTTTAATTAACAGATTATTGAGCTGTCTTGTTTGATGATCATGTAAATTTCTATGTTCTTTAAATTCCATAGGGGATGTTTTTTATTTTTTATAACAGACTGCACAAAGATGCATACCTACTTTTAATTTATAAATAAAATCGATTAAAAGCTTTGGTTTATATACATTTTCATTTGGTTCTGAAAAATGCATTGAATAGCTTTATTATGCAAACTTCTTAATGGTTGTATTTGAAGCAGTTCCCATATACTGATCAAATACTGTAATTTTTAATGAATGAGTGTGAAGTAAATTAGCTTCAGATGCTTCAAAGAAATATAGTTTCTTATTTTAATAGAATCCCAACGATTGGAGCTAGTTCCTTGAATGACATCGATCAGGATATTCCACGAAAGAGTTCCATCTATATGTAAACCAAAAACCTAACGCTAGTGGATATTTCAATTTTGCTGTGTCCTAACACTACTTTGGAAGTTGTAGTCTTACAGGGTTTCTCATCAATAAACATAAATGACGATTTTTTAAAAGTCAAAGTTAATTTCTGTATATTGAGCCAAATATTAATTCTGCTTCCATTTGTTGGTGTATCAATTGTGAATCTTCATTGCAATAGATCAAAGTTGTATCATCAGCAGGAATTGATTTAAATAAGAAAAAGTAAAGGTCCTAAAATAGATCCCTGCGGCACTCCACAAACATTTTTTTAATGAACTATTCCTATTTTCCAAAGACAATGCTTTCTATCACTCACTTTTGAAACCATTTAAATGCATTACCTCTAATACCATTATCAAATAATGTGTTCAACGGAATTTCATGGTTAACAGCATCAAAAGCTTTACATTGACAAAAGTCCACATTTCTTACGCACATCTAATAGAATCTAAATAATAGACCTACTGATGAGAAAAAGAAACTAGTATATCCCAGTTGTTGATGATTTGATAGTTCCGTGGACAACAATAACATTTTTAATAATCAAGAATTTTGTTATTGCTTGCATTACTTTTGATTTTTTTTTTGTTTTTTAAGGAAAAAACAAGCACTACAGGATAACCCTTTAGGCGCTCTTAGACCGGTGCTTGTGCGAAAGTAGATTGGATTCGAATCGCTAGATTTGATACAGTCCAGTTATTGATGGTTGATAATTCAAATTTTTTATTTTGTTCTCTCAGGGACATGCAATGAAGTGATTTTTTTTTCTCAAAAATAAAGCAACATTCGACAAGAATGCTAAGAAAAAAATGTTGTAGTTTCAGTTGCTTAATGCAAAAAAAAAATTGCAAGAAATTAGTGGCGCACGTTTTTGGGTCAAAATCATTAGTTGAGGTGCCTTCTGAGACGTCAAAAGATGATTTCATTCCAGCTAGGGCTAAATTGGCCCTTCACTATTCCAAATACTACTGCTGAATTACAATAAAATCGGCTGAAGGATTATTGAGACATTTACGGAAAAAAATTTCCATTACAAATATTGACGCCCTGTATCTCGAAAACGTACTTACACAACACCCTGTTTTCACATTTCAGTAAGATCTGTTACAAGAAAGTTTCTTGCAACTTTCAGATGCATTCTGTAATATTTTATGTGTGATTGCTTTGTCATGTATACATCGAAAAACTCATTAGGAATTGTACAGATTCATTCCCATCAAAGGAAGATTGGATCTGTTGTATTTAATGTAACAAAATGATGTTAACATATTGATTTGAAACTACAGTTACTCGAAATTTTTCTTTATTTATATAAAATATACTGAAAACGAAACGTAGAAAATACAACATGTCTGAATCACTATTAAGAACCCTCCTTTTTTTTAATTTGTCTTCTGAATAAATTCGATAAATATATACAATTTTTTCACAAAATCGTCAACTAGTAGTAACTCTGTGGCAGTCAGGAAAGATGAGGGTTTTATCTTTCAACGTACGATCCCCAATCACAACCGATAACAGGAAAGTCTTTAAAAGCAACAGACAATTGTTGAGGGTAATAAAGAAACTGAACTGGAAAGTTCGGAATAAGAAACAGAATCAAGCTGAAACTATGTTTTTCATGATAATAACTACCATCAAACAACAAAAAAATAGAAAATTTTCATCTCCTATTGAACAATAGGACTCTCAATGACTTGCTTCAGAGGTCAGATGAAAGTAGAAAGAGTATAAAAACATGCTTTTTGTTATCCATGGAAAGCAATAACTGATGTGATAATTGAGCCGTGACCATTGTAACCCAAACTTTCCCTATATTCGGGTACAATTATGCAGGCAAGCAAATTGATTTAAAAGATATTTTTCACACTCATTTGAAGCTTGTACACAAGTGCTGACTGTTTTATTACTTGTAGTTACCAGTCTTTACCCTTTGTACTGATGTATCTATTTAATGTATTATTATTCATGTTGGTGTTGATCCAATCTCATAAATGTCTTGATATCGAACAGTAGTATTCATTTCTTCAAAATTCCTCCTGGGTTAAACATTTGATAAATAGGGAGCATACAAGTTGGCTTAGGGTTACTGCCCAAAATTTTATATCGAACAAACCGGACGAACTTTTTCCAAAAGAATAAAAGGGCATTGAAGTCGTTTTTTGAATGGAAAGACCAATTAAATATTTGCGAATCATTGACAGATAAGCACGATTTCAACCGTCATTATGACGTATTGCATTTGGAAGAGAAAGATTATTGTTCAATAATCAAATAGATTTGAATTGTCCCCCTTTATTGAATCTAGTTGCAACGAGGAAGTTGGTGATTAGGACAGATTGAAACTAGGTAAAATGATAGTTTAGGTTAGGTAAAAATTGTATTCATTATTCTCCTGTCTTATAGTTGTCTTATCTTCAGAGATAGAGTCCATTTCTGGATGAATGGGTACGTAAACAAACAATATTGTCGAATTTGGAATTATACCAATCCACATGAGATCCAAGAGCGTTCAATGCATCCCGAAAAAGTCAGTTTCGTGTGGATTTTGGAGTGGCGGCGTCATCTGTTCATATTTCTTTACTATACTCGACACCAACGGCATGTGGTTTCAACAGGACGGCGTTAGGTACCACACAGCTCATGCCACATTGGATATTCTGTATGAGCAATTTGGGGGCATGGTCATCTCACGTGGAGATGATGTGAACTGGCCAACTAGATCGTGCGATTTGACCCCGTTAGATTTTTTCTTGGGGGGTTTTCTCAAGTTGCAGGTGTATGCGAATGAGCCACAAACCACAGCGGTGCTCAAAGCCAACATAACCAATGATCAGTCAAATTCAGCTTGATTTATACACCAGAGTCGCGGGAAATTGTACTTTTCAGATGCGCCCCACCCAGAGAAGCTGTGGCGGACATTTAAACGATGTTATATTCTACATATAATGGCCAATAGGTCTTTAAAACGAATAAAAAATACCGATGATATCCCACACACACTTTGTTTTATTTAAATATAGGAAGCACTTAATGAAAGGCTCTATATACAGTGTGTCTCACTTGTCATGGAAACACCCCCGTATTTTCCGTGATGATCGAGGTAGAATCATAAAACTCTCAGGATGATGGAAATGCACATGTTGAAAAACCACCATTTTCATAATTTGTTTTTGTTCACATTGCATATGTTTAAGTGTAGTTAATAGATTTTTTGGCGTTATAAAATGTGACTTGAGTTGTCTGAAATATAGGGTCCGCCATCTAACTTTTTTTTTTCAACTAGTGCTTATTTCGTGAATGATAACACTTAGCTCATGTTTGATTTGACAGATAATTAGTTTTATCCTTCCGCTGAACGAATATGGTTGTGTATACGCTTGAA
>WOGR01011084.1:0-10686 GCA_015342045.1 Leptinotarsa lineolata | reverse complement strand
CCCGGTTCTTGATGAAAATCCATGATAACACCAATCAGTGTACAAAACGCAACACATTTTTTATTCTACTTTTCAGGCGTGTTTGAAAACCGCAACACAAACGGAATGAAGAGTTTAGTAGGTTTAACCAAAAATATAGTAGCTCCTACTATATTTTATGGTAATACTGACAGCCATATATTATATTTTCATCGTAGAATAAAATCATGTATTTTATGCATCAGCATATCATTATAAACACCGTAAATTTATTTAATGTTAGTCATAAGCATAAGTGAAGGTTTATGTCTTATATTAAATTGTCATGTTTTTTGAAATATGTTACATAAATTCTGATTAAGAATGGTCGGGAATAGAATAAATCGTTGGGAAATACTCAGACACTTTTTCGTGAAATTTTTGGAGTTGAAGACAATCCTAAATCGCACAAGGAAAATGAGGCTAGGCCTAAACGTCGTGAAATTAGTCCCAGTAAACACAGAACACGGATCAAAACCCGAAAAACATTTACTCGATCCGTGAGAATCTTAGAGTTATCACATATCAGAAAACAACTACTTCCCTGGCTAATACTACGAAGGGCGTTGGATTATATCCGACAGGTGTCAGTCCGAAACCGGTCTGCAAGTGTGTTCCAATAATTAATAATCGATTCCGGAAGTTTATCGCCAACAGCATATGCAGGAATTACTTCTGTGAAGAATCCTGCACTGACACCTGTCGGATATAACGCCCATCGTGGTATTAGCCAGGGGAGTAGTTGTTTTCTGATAGGTGTCAGTCCATAAACCTACTGTGTAGGTGAGTTGATACTGGCCTGAACGAATTGTTCATTTGGATAATGTGTGTTCGGGCTGAATCCCGTCTGGAATTTTGTGTCCGACATTTTGGCTCCGATTTTGGAGCCATTTTCAAATAATTGATGTGACAGGTCTCATCACGAGATCTCTGATCTCTCTGAGGTCCTCAATCTGCTACTCTTCATATTGAACTGAGGTATCGTAGATAGGTTTTCATGTATGGTGAAGTTGTTTTTCAGTGTTTTCATTCGTCATGTATTCTTCGAAGTTTAACGTTTGGCCATCATCTCAGACGGCATTTCATCAGGACTTATTACTGCTCCTACCTCATGAAAGGTTACTCATCCGTTATGTAAATAAACACATATTTTTGCGTTTACATTGCAAACGCTTGCTGAACCCTACGGGATCAAAATAATGTACTACAGTATTGTAAACCTTAAAACGGTCTAGAAAAAAGTCAGCGATGGTATATGTCTATATCTTAGGGATAACCCACAATAACCATTTTCATCCATTTTTACGAGAAAAATGGCTTATTAAGGAAGCGATTTTAAGCAATACAGCAATAATCCTTATCCAATCAAGTACCTACCTTAAATACATTGTACGTTCAGTATAGATCGATATGACCCTTCACAGCATGTAATTCAAATTATATTTTCGAAGATATAAAAGATTTTAAATTTAGGGACATAGCGTTTGCAGCGGTACCGGCCGTAGGGCCGGCAGCTTGTGCCTAAAAACAGCGCGTCGAGGGCCGTAATTCGCCGGATAGCCGCGATCGCACGCGTTTATCGGAGCTCTCTAGCGAGGAAAATAACAATACTTCAAAGACATTGTGTAGTATATTTAGTATCAGCAATGCACCAGTGCGGAGCCGGGGCGGGTGGCTAGTTCATAATAGCCACGGAGTGAAATCCAATGTTCAATCAAAATAGATATGAAAGCACATTTCATAAACATTCACTTACTATTTTTATTGAGAAAACAAAACTTTGATATTCAATAAATCTCATCAACATACACTGGCACTTGTTCAATTTTGTTGAAAGCGAGCATGAATATGAACTTGTTCAGTTGATTAAGGTCATTATGATTTTTTATTTTAAATTACCTTGAAAATGTATGTAATTTGACGCCGCGACAAACGCACATCGTAAGTAGCGTTAACATTAATTTTTAAATATAGTATATCAACCCAATTGAACACTCGGATCTTCTACTTTCCACACCTGTGTATTGAAGGTGTTATTCATTAGAGTGGAAGTGAACAATTTTTGGAGCTATTTCATTGAGTAATTTGAGTCGGCCAACCACGTGAAAGCGTATGGGGTTTCTAAACTAGTCTGAAATCATATGGGGTAAATGAACCAGCCTGAAATCGTGTAAAGTTTCTAGGCCAGCCAAAAATCGTATGGAGTACTCAGGCTACTTGCCTAGAAGCCCCTATACGAATTTGATGCCGACTCATAGACAAACTTGAAATTTAACCACAAACATAACTCGCCTTCGAAAGTTAGAAATGGATCATTGGATACCCATTCTTTCGTTTCTTTTTTTAGTTCTCCAGCATAATAAACAATAACTACTGTGCAATACAAAACCTGAACCAAAACAAATCATACGCTGAAAACTTCACCACAAGTACCGGACCTTTCTACAGCCAATAATCTGATTCTCCATGCCCACGTATTTATCATTTCATACATTTCATCATGCATTAGTGTACCTGTTAGATTTTCGTTTTGTTTTTTTCTCAAAAATACTATTGTGTTAATACAGATTTATGTTCCTGGAGAAAATAAATTTTGGTAACAAAATGAAAAATGGATATGCTCATTTTATTGAATATATTATATTTGGAGGTTTCAGAGAAAATAAAGTAATTGTAGAGTTATGTACAGCAGTATATATTTTTGTAGAAACACAAAAACGTATGTAGAACAAAAACATTTTAAAATGACGAGCCAAATTCTTACTCAACAAGATATTTTATAGTTTCTTTCACTCCAAGGTGAATTATTTCCTTGTCTAAGTTTTAAAATAAATATCTGTAAATAATAGAGGTTTCAAACCTTTCAAATGATTTGAGTTACATTTTACACATTTCGCGACAGCAGCATCTACAAAGCAATGAATACTTGAATAAGACATATTTATGAAGCACAAAGTATTATATTTGTCTTTTCCATTTCAACAGCTAGAAATTTTTATTGAGTCAGTAAAATTTTATTGGTTGGAGTGCTCGACATAATTATGATGATTATTTCATAAAAAGTTTACAAATCTCGTTACGACTTACTTAGTTACTTTATATGATAATAAAATAAGGGTCACCCAAATCAGCATTTATACAATAGCATTAAAAATTGGAAGTTGTGTTTTTCCAAACTCATAAAGCCACAGTGGCATCGTTAAAGTCGGCGACATATATGTTTTTTATCAAAACCTTACATGAAATTTGATTTTGTCATTTCATTAGGTCAATAGTATCATGAACACTCAATCCAAAAAAAGCAGTATTCTACGCTAGAGGTTCCAGTTTTACCTTTTATGAGTACTCACAAAAGCAAATAAATTATTTGTTGAAATTGATGAAAAACATTAGAAATGCCATTTTTGACAAATTTAAAAAAATCGTATATTCTGTTTGAATATATTAGTCATACAACAAATTTCATCAAACTATCACTAGATTGATTTTTTGCTATTTTTCAAAAATAATACGTTTTTTGGGAATAGAAGTGGACACAATGAAGTAATTTTCATGAATTTTGACTACAGCGAGAAAAAAAAATTATTAAATCAGTTGACCGATCAAATATCATAAAATTCATCCAACGAAATAGTAAACAACAGAACGAATCTATCTATTACCAGCAACGATAATTTTTGAAATTCGACACAATCATAATATGTCAACGCTTTTTTTGCGGTAACCGCACTTATTTGTTTCTGAGGAAAAAATAATAGTATTGGCAACATCACTCATGAAGTATCAATTGATGACTAAAATGAATAGAAATATTGACTATTGGAACCATCTTACGGCAATATTAGAACTACCCGACTTTGTCTATAAAAAATTCTGAAACAAGAGCGCATCTTAGCATTCACCAATGTCTAGGTATAGATACCTCTAAACTGCGGTTTCGTGTTTGAAAAGTACTCGCGAATTTCATTTTATAAACTCCTGAATGTCACACTGAATAGTTTTATGAAATTATTGATAAATGGTACATTATACAATAAAAAGACATTATTAAATGAACCAAACAGTAAAATGATATAGATGCAAAAGGTCAGATGAACGATATTCGAAATCCCAAAAGAATAGGCTATATTATATTGAATCAAATAAACAAACAGTTCATTTGTGTGAAAATTCTAACTAATTTTTTTGCGAAATAACAAACGGAAAGAATGCTGACAATCTTTCTAGGATCAATTCGAAGCATCAGTGAAAGAAATCTTATCAGAAATTATGCTTTTGAAAAGGAGCGCGGGGAGAAAAACGGTGGTGAAATCTATTGTGAACGATCATAATTTACATTTTTTTCTTACGATCTACGATTCTGCCATAGACGGCATGACTTAGGGAAAATTTTAATAACACCCGGTGGAATATCTGCTACTGACACTTTCCCAATAACCGATTACGATAAATTTCCCCGTTTGACAGCAGCAAAAAATAGTCCTTCGATGTGGATACCGCGGAATATTAGTAATGAGGCTTTTGCATTTCACTGCGTTCGATTTATTCCCTAAATAAATGTTCTCTATTTTATTGTTGGCCTTTTTTGCACAACCGTTGTGTAAATAATTTATAGTCGGCTGAGCTGGATACAGAGCGATTTACGATTATGTGCTCGGGGAGGTTTTCTAAACGACCCAGCTTGGCGTTTTCATTTCGAAAAACGTTGAACTTTTAACGATGCGTGCTATAACGGAGATGGTCACTATAACCGAATTGGAAGTGGAATGGAATGGTGAACTGAAGGACAAGCGACATTTCGAACACAAACACGTTATTTGAAGTGTCTGCAACGCAGTTGATAGCAAACGAAAATCTAAAACCTTATGAGATTTTCATTATAAATATTCAAAATAACTTTCAACTGTCATAACTGTTCTGCAATTTGCGGCACTATTCACA
The DNA here is from genome assembly GCA_015342045.1 of Leptinotarsa lineolata. Lineage (NCBI taxonomy): Eukaryota > Metazoa > Arthropoda > Insecta > Coleoptera > Chrysomelidae > Leptinotarsa > Leptinotarsa lineolata. Next base: position 5,727 of record WOGR01011084.1, on the reverse strand, counting down.
AGATATTTCGGAAACGATAGATTTGCTTCAGACCATCTTGAATAAATAACAAATTTTATATGCTGTATCGAGAAAAATCAATCAGAACTCAAAAGGTCGATTTTTTGGGATCACAACACTTACACTTTCACAGAGATCCAAATTTTTCCTATTAACGTATAAAATATCAAGACTCAAAAAAATCGAAATCCTAAAAATAGTATATAGGTATATTATATATAATCAAAAGCAGGGAAAACCCATGACGAAGCATCCAGAAAATAAGCAAACCCTAGATACTATTGACGTTTGTTTCTAGCTTATTAGCTGTCATCAGTACAGTATTGTCAAATACAAGAGTAGGCAATACTTCCATGCAGAAACAACACCATAAAGTCACCAGGAAGCAGCTTTAGTTACTTGTGTGACATCCGGATCCAATATACGATATAGATGACAAATTAGCGAGTTGATTTGATGTAATCAAAAGCAGGAAAAACTCATAGACGAGGCACTCAGAAAACTTACCCCTTGTACTTTGCTACAGCGTACTGATGAAAACCAATGAGCAAGAAAAAAGTGTCAACACGTTTTTCTGCTTTCGATTAAATCGAATGAACTCGCTAAATAATCAGATCTCATAAGAAAGTGGGCAAACCGCAGACATGTGGTTCCGGCTACTTAGACTTCATCACTACGGTACAACCACGTGTAAAGAACAGATAATACTTGGTTGCGATACAAGGTCAGAAACAAACAAGCGGATTCACCATCAAGGGCCAACTGCAGACTAACTCCCAACTCAGTCATGGGTGCATCTATAGCAATCTGCGTGACATCCGGGTCCAAGATAAATCAAACAAGAATGATGGGTATTGAGGGATATTATCAATGAAAAGAAGTTATTGGACTCATTTAGAAATGTGGCAAACAGCACGTGTTTTTGGCTACTTAGCCTTCGTCAGTACGATACAGCCAAGTGTAAAGGATAGACAACACTTGGTTGCGAAAACAAATCTAGTAATCTATTGACAGTGGCTCGTTTAAACTGAAATGCGTGGTATAAAAACATCTCATTGGTTTTCATGGATTTTGGGGTGCAGTTTGTATCACTCAAGTGATGTATTTTTCTGCATTTCTGGAAATTCCAAGGAAATCCGGAAGATATGGGAGTTTTCTCATGATAAGTGAATATATTGATTCGATACAGTTTTCCAGCTATCAACAATCAATAGGCAGTGCATATTTGGTCATTTGACATAAAACGGTTAGTAAGAACAATATTAGTTGTGTTGATTGATCTATCAGATTGAGAATCTGCTTATTTTTCCGATTTCTTCTAATGATCTCTCATATCATATACTGGTATCGACATTTCTCGTTGGATGTTTAATTTTATCAACGTTTGAACTCAAAATCAAAGCAAATTTCAATGTTATTTCGGGTATAGTAATTGACTTTATACAATACAGTCGCCTTGATAACCATGTCAAAATCACGAATTGGACCAAGAAACTCCACCAAAAGAACACCCAATCTACTTATGATATCTTCTTTTCAAGTTTATCAAGCCCCGGATTTTCATGTTCTGGCTCACTTGTGAAAAGGTTAAACTTAAAAAGACTGTTTGACATTTGAAAAATATATCATTGACTCCGAGAACCAAAACGAAAGTATACATAAATGAATTAAATTGAACATATATCTATGTCTTTCTATATTATTTTGTTAAAATGAATCAGATTACTGATTATCGCTAATTTGATATATTTTCCACTGTGTTTAGTGATTGAGCATTTTGATACAGTTTCTGAATCAATAAGGTGACTAGTATAACCAGTCGTGTTGAATGAAAATGATGATGATAATAATGGCTAATAGCAATCCATTTATCAATGAAACTAAATTAAAAAAAATCTATTATATTTCATTGCATTTTTCATGACTATTTCTGATTCATTGCAGAACATATTTACAACGAACAATGTCTTTCGGATTTATAGCAAATACTCTGAGTGGTGTTCAAACAAAAGTATGGTTTGTCTCCAATCGAAAGCAACAACAATACCATAATATTCGCAGATTAAATTTCATTTTGTTTCGTTTGTCGAAGATCTTTTGGTTTTATCAGCTCCATGGAAGTAGATTCCATGATCAGCACTAGGCAATAAAATTATTATTACAGCACTTCAGTTGTGGTGTTATATGAAAACGCTTTCTGCGACTGAGAGATCAATTTGATTAATTCCGGTAATAATTCAACGGAGTTCGAGCGGTAGCTCCGTCAATGGATGAATGTACAATTATTGAATTTATTACTGGACGTTTACAATATAGAACAAAGGAACAAAGGCTGGGATAGATTGAATGTGTCGTGGTAGGCTATTTTTCGTGTTTTCGGCCACCCGTAGTTTAGTTAAACCAAATGTGGTTCTGCTGATAAAAATCTTCATCGAGTAATGAGCATGAATAATTTGATAATAAAAAAGCTCACCGTTTCTTACTCAATATGCAGATCTACCGAAAAAATGTATACAGAAATCAAAGTCAGTCTGATTACTGTGTCGAGGATAGATATAAATAGAAACAAATAAATAAATAACTAACGTGTGATTTTTTAGGAGTTATAGGATTCGATTTTCAAAAAACACAAAAAATTTAGCAATTCATGCTAATTTTGTCCGCGGCTCCGCTTTAGATGGCCCATGCGCAAGGTCCCATTTTGGCACTCTCTCTCTAACATATCGACCGGTATTTCACGTATAAATGCTTCAATTCTGGCTTCCAGAGCGTCAGTCGTTGTTGGTTTATCCCTGCTAACATAAGCCTTAACATGACCCCACAAGAAATAATCCAAAGGCGTTAAATAACACGATCTAGGCAGCCAATTAACGGGCCTCAAACGTGAGATAAACTGTTCACTGAAGGCGGCTCTTAATTGGGCCATTGTTTCGCGTGCCGTGTGGCATATGGCACCGTCTTGTTGATACCACATGTCAGGCATGTTCAATTCTTCCATTTTAGGCAACAAAGAGTCGTCAATCAACACACGGTAGCGCTCGCCATTCACAGTAACGTTTCGGCCATTGTTGTCTTTGAAGGAGTACGGCCCGATGATGCCACCGAGTCATAATCCACATCAAACAGTGACTTTTTCGGAATGTATCGGTAGCTCTTGCAATGCTTTTGGCTGATCTTCACTCCATATGCGGCAATTTTTCTTGTTAACGTATCCATTCAACCAGAAATGAGCCTCGTCGCTGAACACAATTTTTCGATAAAAATGTGGATCTTACTCCAACTTTTCCAGCGCACATTCACCAAATGTAAGACGTTGTGGAAGGTCGTGTGGCTTCAATTCTTGCACCAGCTGTATCTTATAAAGTTTTACACCCTTTCGCAAAATTTTCCGTTTAGTGGAAAATTTTGCGAAAGGATTTGGGTGTAAAACTTGGACATTAAACCATCAATACGTATGCGTGTTGGTGGTTTAATGTCCAATAATGTAAACTGGGTTCGAAATTTAGTCACAAGCTTCTGAATAGCTCCCTTAGTAGGCCGACGAAACTGCCCATAAATTGGAAGAAGTGCACGATGCACTTTCTAATTTTGATAATAAAATTCAATAATTTGCAAGCGTTGTTCATTCTTAAGTCGATTCATGGTTTAATTATAGACCAAACTGGACAAGTTTGACAATGACACAAGACACGATTCACGAGTGATCTGACAAAAACAGTGTTGCCAAAAAGATACCAACAAAAAATCACTCATTACCACCCCTACTCTAGCTTGAGTATGAGACATAATTCCCCAAAATACTTGGGTATTAAATGTTTTCATAAAATAACAAATCTTATAGGGATCAATAAAAGTAGAACTGTAATGAGGAATGAACTATAAGGTTTTTTTTTGATAACTGCTTCTACAGTTTGGATAAATTTCTTGCTTTCAGTGGTTAGATAAATGACATAGTTTCTTTTATATATGTAGTCTTTTTTTAAGTTTGTTCAAGATCCAACATTTGTGTTAAGCTTTTAGCGTTTTACTTTTTTGACTAGTCCAATAAGTTTTCTCATGTATTTAACCTTGAAATTGTGTATGTGTGAAAATTTTAGTGATGAATAAAACTATTTCTACTTCTAAGTGTAAAGAGACATTGTATCATTATTTTCATAATAACATGAAACTAAACATGAATTAAACTATTCAAAATATTACTGATTGTTTACATGTTTGTAGAAATGAGTATATACAAAAAAAATCACTTACATATGTATGTACCTTTATATTTTCAATATTACATGATGAAGAGTTTTGACTAGTCATTGACTAATCATAAATCAAAATATTTATCAAATAATACTTATGAATAAAATTAATGTTAGATTTCAAAATAATATAAAAATATTCATTGGTTTGGAAACATTATTTGAATTTCCAAATTAAAAAAAAACACAGTTTGTTATGATATGATGGGTTAATATGTTAATTTATGAAGGAAATTGAAATTCAGAATTGTCTTAATAGACAGAGTAAGTGAGTGAACTAGAACTTGCAACCAGTGAAATCCTCAATGATTATCACGACTTGCTACTTACTAATTCAGTTGAAAACACATGACTACAATGACTGTCATTTATTGTAAAGAGAGAATCAGTTAGTTGTCTCATTTCAAATGATCAACGTTGTGAATTAGAAAAAAATATTCAGAAATAGATATGGGAAACGTTTTATTTTTACAGTATTAGGTAGTATTTCCAGAATGTTATTTTGTTATAAACAATATTGTAATCCTATTTTAATACCAATTAAAATTAATAAATGATTTTCAGATTAATATTAAGAACAAAAGTAAAGTAGCTGAAATTGATAAAGCTCTTCAATTAATGCAGAATACTGTAAGGAACACGAATGCTGCCAAAAAAGAAATTCCAGAAATCACTAAAACAAAGTTACCCTCCTCAAACTCCAAAGAATCAGTGGAGACCCAGAAGAAATCTGAAGATGTCATGAATGACTTAGATAAAATGCAGTTATAGGGATACCACCGTTAGAAGACGGGAGGTGTAAAATAAATCCGTAACTTGGTTCTTGTGTTGATAGTTTATAGAAAAATGGTTATCCCAATAAAATTATTGTTTGAATGAAATGTGTTTTTTTTCTCAATCAATAAATTTTTCAAGAAAATGATCACAAATTCTCATGAAACATATGATGACTCAAACCTGTAATTCATATGTAAATGTATGAAATACGAGGTATGTTAAAAAATAAGTCGAATTTTATTTTTCTCAAAAAGTATTCATTTGGTCATCACTTTTCATTTTGTCCCCTTCAAAGTAGCCCCCCTCGGAAATAATACACTTGTGCCAGCGTTTTTTTCAATCCTCGAAGCAGTTCTGATAAGCACTTTTTGGTATGTCCTTGAGCTCTCAACGATTCGGATTTTATCTCCTCAATCGTCGCAATCCTTTCATGGGTCTCTTAATCTTGTGAACAGGAAAAAGTTGCAGGAGGCAAAATTTGGTGAATACGATGGTTGAGGCGTGGTTATGGTGTGGTTTTTGGGAGGTGCATTATCGTGATGCAAATGTCATGAATTGTTCTTTCGCAATACCGAACGTTTTCATCGTTTTGCAACATAAAATGCAACAGCGTCAGACAGATTGTGAGAACATCAAAAAAACTATCAGTATGAAGTAGGAAAAGAATAATCCTAATATAAAACAGTTCAACAGTAATCCA
>WOGR01011082.1:0-10686 GCA_015342045.1 Leptinotarsa lineolata | reverse complement strand
GCCAAACAAACATTGAACACCTGGATGGCAAGAAGTTTCAAAGACTTCTGGCAAAATCTTCCAGGATTGGCTCACTCCAAGGCGTTCATTCACCCTTTGAAGCTTGGAACCAAAAAGTTGTTGGACTTTAGAAGGGATGAACTACGATGTCTAACAGGCCTCCTTACAGGCCACTGTCATCTGAATCATCAAATGCAGAGACTCAGACTGTCAGAAGACAGTGTGTGTCGTCTTTGTTTGGAATATGATGAAACAGCACAGCATATAATTTGTGCCTGCCCCGCCGTGGATCGAATCAGGTTTTCAGAGTTTGGTAGAACGACACTCTTACCACCTGATCTGAAAGATCACTCACCATACAAACTAATCGGCCTCGTCAAGAAGCTGAGTTTATTTGGTCGAGTTTGAATAGGTATGAGCCACAATAAACCCTTTTGGATTCCGGTGGAGGGTCGAATAGACCCACTCACTTCTGACCAAACCTAACCTAACCTAATATCAGTCATCATATTATTAGAATATTATCATCTCACGGCCCTAGTCCCTAGGACTAGAAAGAACCAGAACCTTAAAACCGGAAAACAACTTTCCTTGTGCAGTTTTTCATTTTCGTTTCAGCTCTCTCTTTCAACCTAGACCTTTCAAGTTCATTTCATCAAAAGACACCTACATCCATTCCTAAAACTACAAATCATTCCATTATCCCGTATACAAATCCTATGTTCACGTCTTGGCTAGATACCTATTTGATACAGTTTCCCAATTCCCAATCTCATCTGTCTATTACGGTGACCTGACGGTCACCGAAGGCGTGATGAAGTGTCAGATTTGCACCGTAAGTCAAAATCCCTTATCTTCTCTCTCATCTACAGAGGTGGTCCTCCGAGCCGGATCGAAAATCCAATGAAACTAATTCAGTTATTGTGGGATTCGTGTGACGGCCGAATCAGCATCGAAGCCCCTGAATAATACAGTTTCCGAAACGACGTGTCACATTTACGGACAATTCACGACGCCAGGCAGAAATAAGCTGTGAAATAAAGATGAGAATCTGAGTTTTTTATTTTGGAATGAAGCGCATAAAAGATATATCATTCGAAATCAAAAACATTTTCATGTAATATTGGTTTAACAATATTATATAAAACAAGTCGAGGTCCAGATAGCACTGCTATACGAGATGTGTTAAAAAAATAAGGTGAATGTCCAAATTTCGCTGGCTACGTAAATTCGAGCGGCGAGTTTTCAATGATTTTACATTGGTACACTCGTCTCGAACATATGTTCACAATTTCAGCTACTTAGCATGTTTTGATTGTTGGTGAGAAGCATAAAAATTAGAAATGTTTTGCGTGTTCGGTGATGTTCTGCTATCGAAAAAAATTTATCAAAGAACTCGCATCAAATTTTGTGTAAGAAATGGAATTAAGTGCTCCAAAACACTTGAAATGTTGACAGTGGTATACAGCGATTGTACTCAGCCACCGTATTCACCAGATTTGCCCCCATGCGACTTTTTTCAGTTCTCAAAATTAAAGAAACCCATGAAAAGACAGCATTTTGCGACGACTGATGAGATAAAAACTTAATCGCTCAAGGAGATACCAAACAGGGCATATCAGAAATGCTTCGAGGGTTGGAGAAAACGCTGGCACAAGTACCAGACACAAGTGAACAGATCTCGTATTGGTTAGATCTAATTGATGAGGAGTAGTATTCCAAAACCAGTCTGTAGGTGATCGCTTGATTGATTTCAGCGATGTCCTGCTGATGGATAAACAAGAAGCATATGCAAAATTGGCCTCTGCGAGGAAACGAACAAATGTCTGTCGGATGTACTTTAAAAGGAAAAACTATATCTAAAACATAAATTCAAAACGCCAAAATGATTGTAAGAGCTCAACAGGGGTCACTATGTGAAGCAAATGTAATACAAACAGTTACTGAAAATCTATGGTTTCCTAGTTCAATATATAAATATGCAGATCCAAATATTCGCCAACAAATAAATTCTTAGGATTAGAATCACGGACGTCTAGGCTACTGAAAGTATTTGATTAAATAAAATAAGTAAAAAAAATTCTATGTTGAACGGTTTCATGAAAAAAAAAGATAATGATGAAGATAATGTACTGAAAACTAAAAAATAATTCGGAAGATCATAGGTAGCAGTCATCACACCACTCTCCTCAGCAATCTATGGTATTGATCAGATAAAAAAATAATAAAATCGTTGGACGTAGTATTCATACATTTACTCAGGTTACGTTAGGGTAGGTTAGGTTACGCTACGCTCAACGATTTTATTATTTTTTTCATACACTATTCTACAGGATGAACCCAATTATAGAATAGGGAAAAGCCGTGGCATTTACAAATATGTACTTACAAAACATAAATTGTGAATCTATATATAAAGAAAAATAAATGAAATACAGAACTGTCAGTTAGCTAAAAAATGTGTTTTGATTTGTATAATCTGGCAGTTAAATATATCTAGGAAACGACAGAATTACAGGTATCGCGCATTGTATAAATTGGGGATTTTTTCATTATATTTGTTCGCGGAGTGTTGAGATAAAAGGTGACACTATTCCTAGATGACCGTCTAGGAACCTAAAAATTCAACATTATAACAATTGAGAGCAGGTAGTGATATTGTTTTTGACTATGATTAAAAAAAGAAGTGAATAATATTCACGACTTACCTCGAGACTACAAAAATTGTTAGTTTCAAGCAATTCATAATAGGGTATTCCTACAGTTGAATCGGTGCCTTCTAGTTGATTTATATGAACCTGATAGTAGGGACTCCACACAACAGATGCATATTCCAACCTAGACCGACCAAAAGTAAAATAAAGTAATTTCAATGTTGAACCTTTTTTGAAGTCTTTAGTATTTCTAACTAAAAATCCATACATGCGATAAGCAGGTGTCAGAGTAGTGTCATTATGTTTATTGAAAGCGAGGGATGAATCAAAAGTAACATCTAGATCAGGGAGTTTGACAGGACGCTCTAGAACTTGATTGTTTATGACGTAGTTGTGTAATGTTAGATTCGTTTTCGGTGAGTAAGACATTCCATTACATTTGGATATGTTGAGAGACAGATTATTATTCCGACACCATATAGCAACACGATTCAAATTCAGGGCGAGACGTTCACAAACATTAGATCATGTTCTCTTGTGATAAAGTTTCAAGTCATCTGCGTATAGAAGGAAATTTACATCAATCTCAGCTCCGATATCATTGATCAACATATTGAACAGTAGGGATCCTAGGTTTGACCCTGGTGGTACACCAAATGTGGCTACATATTCGACAGACTTGAAGCCATTTAGTTGGACATACTGCTTACGGTTGTAAAAATACGATTTGAAGAGAGAAATTGAGTCACTGGATAACCCAAAAGTCGAAAGCTTGTTGAGCAGAATACTATGGTCAAGTCTGTCGAACGCTTTACAAAAATCAGTGTAGATGACATCAGTCTGAGACTATCTGATCAATACCGTATATTGATGGCTGAGGAGAGTGGGATGATGACTGCTACTTAGGACCTCCCGAATTATTTTTTAGTACATTATCTACAACATTATTATCCGTTTTTCCAAAATCAAACCGTTCAACATAAGTTTTTTTACTTAATTTATTTTCAAGTTTCAAGTCACTCAATTCTTCTCACTCCGTTTAGTTCATTTAGTGTCTCAATATCACAAGGTAATCCGCCATTTTGTAGCTGCGGCCATCTTGAGCTTGCATCTTTTTCAAAGTGTACTACTATTCTACCAGTCAAATCCTGTCATTTGAGACCTATATTGAGGTATTTGAGAAACAATATGTAATCCGCCATTCTGTAGCTGCGGCCATCTAGGATTTACAATGATACAGTAATCATTAAATTGTTTTGTCATCAAAACTAAATGTGTCTATCAAATATCAGTTCGATTTGTCAACAGGGGGTCAAACTTCAATTACTCAATGTAACCCAAACAAACAAACAGAGGTAGCTAAATAAATCAGTTTAAAAAGTGTGATATGTATATGCCGTCATATGAAAACTGTCAATAATCTCACCTTGAGATAATATGCTTATATGCAAGCCAACCGTTTTTATCGCTTATTGGAATGATTTAAAATACATGTTTTCCATATAGGACACCAATATAGAAAAATACTAAAAATTTGGTTGGGGAATATTTTTAGAAGAGATTAGATTTTCGGGAAAAAAGTTTTTTGGCTTTGTATTTCTCCTATATTAAACAAAAAAATGTGGGAAATTTCCAAAGAAAAAAAGAAAATAACTACATTGAAAAGTATTCATAAAAAATATTTAGACCATACACTAAAGTTCCTTTCAGATACAGACTGGAATAGAAAAACCCCATTCGAAACAATTACTTTCACCTGAGCATTGAATCACACGAAGCTTCAAATGTGGTTATTTTCCGCATTTTTTGTTCAATGATGTTGTAGTAGGAAGCCAAAAAGCGTTTTAGCCAAAAAAACGAAAAATTGTTTCCAGCCTCATACAACGGAAATATCAATGAACACCTTGTCCACCCAGTAGCAACCACTCCTACTCATTGTTTGGGAGTCACATTTTTCACAAGTTCGTCTCGCTTCTACCATACAGGTCAAAGCTGCCGTTGAGGGTCATACATACAATAAAATGTTAATTGAGTAGTCACTGATTCAGCCTCCCATAAATAAACATTTGTTAAAAATAATTGCAAAACCTACGTACATCTGTAGTCTGTATAAAAAGAAATTACGATGATTTCAACATTGATAATTAAGTAAATTTTTTATCAAAATAATAAATTCAAGCTCAAATTGGGAATGTCCAATGTTTCGCATACTAAAATATTAAAATTGCCAGATATCGGAGTTAAAAAATGGAATATTGAATGTTTTTCACAGAATAATTGATAAATTGCTAACAAATTTCATGAAACTTATCTAAAATCGTAACATGAGGCTTTCGTTAACAGTAAATTTCAAAAAAATTAAAGTAAATGTGTTGGATGTCCCAAATTCGAGGAGTGACTATTGGGATCTCGGAAACCGTAAAGGATACAGGGTCGGTTAAATCAAGGCCAAGTTGCGTAATTTGACACTCTTTACAATGATGTTTCGAAATCTGGAATATTTCGAATACTTCCGGAGATATCCTAAAAAAAATGTAATGCGCTATTTATTATTTTTTGACGTTATATGAAGCGCTATTAAAAAACAAAAAATAGCAACATGAAATAAACAGATTTTGAATCCGACGTTTCATTCTTTAGAAACCATCATCACCTTTGTTTTTTTCATATGTACCAATGTATTGTATAGGGCTTTTCATAACGAATTCAATTATATATCACAATCCAAAATTTGACAATGGTTTTTCAAAAATAACGATTTTATTTTATTTTATTTTTATTCAAACAGTACGCCATGCCAAAACTACATTGGCTGGGTAATTGACTTAAAAGAAAGAAGGCGGCTATAGACCGAAATAAAAATGTCATTGTTTAACTGAAACGTCAATATCAGCTGTTGTAATTCTCAATGAACATAAAATCAGTAGTATAAATGCTAAACAATGATGGTCCCAAAATTGAACCCTGTGGTACTCCAAATAGAAAATCAAGAGGTGAGGAGTAGTGACCAACAACACAAATTATATTTGAAAACTACCCAGTACAAATGACCCAATGAGAAATAAGGCAGCTCTATCAAAACCAAAATATTTGAGTATCATACAAATAAGCTCATGACTGATGATACAGAATGCTTTCGCAAAATCTAGTGAACATTTCATTCCATTACATTATCAAATCCTTCTTGTTCAACAGTGGCAATAGCTATACCTGAACTAAAACCACACTGTGATGGTGATAGCAGATTATTATTAGTGATGAAATATTAATTAATTTGTGAATAAGTGACACTTTCAGAAATTTTACTCATGGTAATAGCCGGGAGTAGGCATACTGATAATTCTGAGGTCAGAATAACTGGCTGGAACGTGGTTTCTAGGGATGAGTTTGCCAACGGAAATATTTCAATAACTAATGATATGCGTTATGTATTTATCTATAAACCGGCTACCAAATTTCAAACATCATCTATCCCTAAAGCCTGGCTTTTTATACCATTCAAGATTTCATACTCAGCTTCTTCTGTGGTGAATTTATTGTTTAAATAAGTTTTGCTATAAAATTCAATTTTTTCAACACGATTATTAGAAACATTTTATACGAATTGGATATTAATCGGATATTTCACGTGGTATTTTTTCTGCATATAGAGAGTTGAAAAAAGTTTTTTATAATTGTGACTCTTGACAAGGTACAATTAATCAATTCTTCATATCTCATAGGATCATCAACAGATTCGTTTTTTTTTCAATTTTTGAAAAGCATTATTAGGTCTATTCAAAAAAAAATCTGAGAGTTTGAGTAAGCCAGGGAGCAGGAGGTTAAATAAATATTATAACTTTTTTTAAGAGGAATACAATTATAATGTATACGTTACTTATGAATAGCACATTTATATGTTAAATTCAAGCAGTAACTTATCGAGGTGAACTAGAAGTTTGCTCTTTCTACATTTGTATAAAGCTCCCCAATACAATATTTTTTTTCACAACGTCAAAAAGTAAAATCAAACAACACTTCTTCAAGAAATTAACGCACCACTTTAATGAATCAATTTTATTTGTATTCAGAGAAGAAATAAAATATGAAACATCTTCAGAGTTGACCCACATAGTATTTGTAGTACTGTGTCAAATCGAGGGTTGACGTAACATAAAAAAAAAAGTAAATTACAAGCAAAATATTTTTGGAAAAAAGTTGACGAAAATATACAGAAAAGTATCAATAACGAGTGTTTCCACCTCTACCACGTATAAAAGCATCACAATGTCGGTTCATACCTAAAATTATGTGCCTTAAGTATTTCATTTTGGTCCAGTCCTCTCCAAACCTGAATCAGTCTCTCCCCAACTTCCTGCAGGTTATTTGGTTGGATCGGATGCTCTCTCAATTGCCTACCAAAGATATCCCAGATATTTTCTATTGGATTTAAATCCGGGCTATGTGCTGTTCATGTCATGGTGTTAATTTCAACCCCTTCGAGGTAATTTCTGACTATCTGTGCAACATGGGATCTGGCGTTGGCTTGTATTAGTAAAACATTTCCGCCGATATAAGGGGGAATGGTACTACGTGTTGCTCCAAGATTTCCATTATGTACCTTTCAGCTGTAACGGACCCATTGCGTATGACCACGAGGTCTGTACCTGTACGTGCGGTCAAAGAAATACCACCCCACAGCAAAACGGAGCCTCCACCAAATAATGTGGTTTGTAAAAAGTTACTTTGAGAATATCGTTCTCTGGGACGTCGTAGCACACGAACATGTCTGTCATTATTGTTTAAACAAAATCGGGACTCATCGGTGAATAACACTCGTTCCCAGTCAGTCTCTAACCAATTGACGTATTCCCTGGCAAAACGTAGTCTCTCCCTTCGATGGTCTGCAGTTAATAAGAGGACCCCGGACAGCCATCTTAAGTGTTTTATTCCCTTAGTCACTGCAAATAGTTTCCGTACTGAATTGAATAGCATACACGTTCCGAAACTGAATCTGTAAACTTCGATGTGTGACAAACCGTTGTCGAAGTGTCAAAATTATCAAATCCTAATCGATCCTGTATAGGGGTAGTCACTCGATTTTGTCCTTGCCATGGTCTGCGAGCATGATCGTCTGTTTCATGGAATTTTTGCAAAATCTGTGTGATGGATGTGTACGACACATTGAATCGACGACCAATTTGTCGCTAACTCCGGCCTTCTTCCAGAAGTATTTCTTCTTGGGCACATTCATCACGGGTTGAATTACGTGATTGAGGCTCCATAATAAACACAATTAAGAATAATTTACAAGTAAACAGTAACCGAATAAGTACCTACATGTCTTAAACTCGTTCAGAATTGCCAAATCAATAGGTATAAGTACATTTCGTGCTTTTTTTATAATTTTTTGAATAAATACTTAAGCACTGAACCACAGTCAAAACATATCGCATTTACTAATGGCATATAAGAGGGGTTTACCATATATAATGTGGTGCGTTTATTTATTGGAGAAGTGTATATAAAGAGAAGGTCAATAAGAAACATTGATTGCCTCCACATATAATGACTTCCGTTCAATAGTTTCTTATTATATTTTATCCATAAGACGAACAAGAAATTATATTCAAATGAAACTCAATATTAGAGATAGATTTCAAATAGAACAAACAATACATTGAACAGAGTTTCAAAATATGTGTTTTTGTAATAATTAATGAGTCACTTCAAAATATTGATCTTCTTCAACATTTTTTTTAATAAAAGCCTTCTTAAATATCATTAAACATCATTTGAAACAGATTATCTTTTTTTTCTTGATTTTTTTTCAATACAAGTAACAAAGAGAAATGATATTCACAAGTAAGTCTGAAACTGATATAGGTATTTGCAAATGAGTACAAACAACGATATGCATTACGTAATCTGCCACTACTACTTAATATTTCTTTCCTTTATTGATAAGAACATTGGCATACTTTGTGTATCAAAACCACAAACTTCCGAGTGGGTGTAGAACTCAAATAGCGTATTCAGTAATCGATTCAATGTATTATTTGATTTAACATATTCTATTCGAACTCTAGTCTGTGCAAAGTTGGCTGTTTCAGAACACTATTGAATGATTAAAATTAAAAATCGACTGTAGTTCTTCTAATTCCGGAAATATAGGAAAAAAACAAGAGAAAAAGTCTGTATTTTATTTTGCCACAAAAACTTTCAATTATCTATTACAATATATTCGTGAAACGGTTATACAGTGTGTAGGGCAACTTGTACCACACATATATCATCAATATCCTTTATTTTTTAGGTAGATACTCAGTCACTCTGCAGAGTGTCAATCTTGTAGGTATAAGACATTAACATAATTCACAAATACTATCATTAATATAAGCAACTGCAAAAACTTGTTAGCTTAACAGCGCTTAACAACAAATTTGTAGAAATTGGTGCAACATTTCTTTCGCTCTTTTTTTACCGACACCCAAGTCTATTAAAAAATGTGGAAAAATCGGTATTCGAAAAAAAATGACCTAGTATTTATCTCATCCTGAAAATGTAAATATCTCTCTGAGCCGAGTTTGCAACTCATACAAAGTTCCTGAAAAGAAACGTAAAATGTTTTTCGAAAAATTCACCCTAACTTTCTGAGAAATTCCCCGTCAATTGAACAGATTAATGATGTATGGCTCAAAGAGGAAGTGACGGATTCGAAAAAATGTGGGTCGATATTTGGGTTTCATTCAATAGAACTATAAAATAGACAACTCTGCCACACCATATCTTTCAAATTACGAAATCTTCATGCAAAGACTCGATATTTCTTAAATGTTTTACTCCAAATTTCCTTATTTTTGATGAGATTTTTAATAAAGCTGAAACTAGCGGCTTTAGTTTAGTGGTCGGGTGAACAGGCTAGTACTGGCTTCCTATCAGCGGGCATTTACGAAAAATCCTCAAAAAAATCACTATTCTCAGTTCATTTTAATGACGCCTCGTCGGAATTCAAAAAATTCATGTCTCACTTATTGTTGTTCATTCTTCCGTTAAATTAAAAATAGTCGAAAAAACAATAAAATGAGCAGTAACGGCTTTGAGCAACTTGAGTTTTTCATAAAAATGTCTATTGAGACTCAAAAATTATCTATGAACTGATGATATATGCTGCTAGATCCAACGACATTTTCCTTATAAAAAATATCTGAGTTTTGATCAAATGGGTAAATTCGAATTAAATGCATCCTAACGAAGAAACACAACATAAATTTTTATTGAAATTTTCAGGGGAAATTGAAAAAATAATCTTTGATCTAACAGTTATATAGAATATCAGATCCCACCCATATACTTTAAACGACATTATTTTGTGAAGGACTCAATATTTTATACTGGTTTTTCTGTGTTTATAAACTTCCACAATATGAAAAAAATAAAAGATAAATCTATACAGAATCTGCTTAAGTGTAGTAAACGGCAAACTGAAAATTAACCCCGAAAAGTTACTGCGTAATATAAACTACTGGAAAGTCCAATTAGTCAGTAACTTGTATTCATAAATTTTTGACTACAAAGTTGAAAAAATTGAATATTAATACTTAGCTTTCTTAAGTAGTTGAAGTTTCGGAAAATAATCCTTTTCCGTTTTCAAAGCCTGTATTCACTATGAAAATCTCGCCTCAAATTGTGATATTTCTCATTTTCTTTTGACACAAGTCAAACGAATGAAATGTCCAGAACAGTGCACATGAACACACACACTGGATGTTTTTCTGAGAATTCAGTTCAATAAAGGTTTATATTTGAGTCTTCAACTTCTCTTCTTAGTAATGGCAACCAGGTATGATCCATTTCCACAGAACTATTCGCAATACACTTGTTACCTGCTAAAAGGATATATGCGGATTCTTTGAGTTTTCTAATTTTTCCATGAGCTCTTTGGTAATGATTTTGGTTTCATTCCATTCTATGGCGTGATCACCAGATGATTTTAGAATATTTTCCGCTAACCCCGATCCTGGGGTTAGCAGAACATATTCGGGATTAGTAA
>WOGR01011081.1:0-10687 GCA_015342045.1 Leptinotarsa lineolata | reverse complement strand
TTTACTGAACACGGAGTCGCTTTGTTCATCTATTGATTTGAGTTTTCCGCTGTACGCGCGGTAGCTTCTGATTGGTCAACTGGATGACGGCAGAAGTGAGGTGAAGAATGATTTTTTTGGGTCAAGTAGATGTATTTGTTTTGTTTGAGGTGGAAGAGGGAAATTATAAAAAAAATGTTTTGTATGAAAGTTTTAATATCGATGCATTGCGTTTTTTAAATTATTTACCATTATACAAAACGTACCGGTTAGAAGAAATGAAATATCATATATTAATATCCATATTCACCTTCTAACGCAAAAGTACCTACTTTTGTAAAATGTGGGATTGTATGGGTATATACTTAGTGATGTATGAGTTAAACCAAAAATGTCCAGAATCTAATACACTTTACCGTTCTATTTTCAATAAAAATCAAGTTGAGGAGATTTTGTTAAGAGGATATTTTTAAAATATGGTAATTTCACTTCACGAATAATAAAGTGTTCAAAAACTTTTCTTCTGAGTGAATCAGAAGACGAATACATTTTTTTCTTGATTTTCTCAAGTGAAAAATTTTATATTTATCTTATTTCACATACGATTTTCCTTTCTTGAAATATTTCCAATATAATTTCTAAGAGAGTTTTCCTTTCCATAAGAAAATTTTAAACTGATGTTTTTTTTTGTAAACTTTAGAGTTTGGAATCATTTTTTCAAGAAAACGTTTTTATAGTTAACTAACAATGTGTTAAACAATTAAATTTGAACGAATACATTTCAATTCGACGTATAGAAATATTGATTTGAATAATTAATAAAAAAAAGAGTTGGCATTTTATATCTGACCCTGTAGTACATTCCTCTGTTTTCAGATGCGATTTTTTTCAATTCAAAAACAAGTAACAAAGTCAAAAAAAAAGCATTCCGCTATAAACTATTTTTTGTCTTGATGAACTGGCCTATTTCTAAGGACATATTCTATTGCAACACTTTCATTTGTTTATAAAACATTATCAAGAGTTCATTAAAACAACAGTTGGTGAAACTTCCACGTTATTTCCATCGGAGATTATACCGTCATTACAGAATAATGTAATGACGTGGTTTCTTGACGACACCACAAAGACTTGTCCGGCAATTATCCCATTTCGGAGAGCCTTCTTTTGAAAAGACTCAAGGAAATCCCTCAAATGGACCGACCAAAAATCCCGCTCGCCAGTATGTATCTCTGAATGGCCTGCGATATATAGTCAACATTCTCTGAGTTCTGCATCAGTCGGCTTTGGTTCGAGCAAGAGTGTTGGCAGTTTCATTTTGGAACGATATCGCACGTGATTCGAGTGAAAGCGTTTCGAAATTGACAATATTATGGCTACCACCAACGGAGATCACTGCGCCAATAACATTAAAACAAAGAAGTCACTGCCGGTGCTGTCGAGAACTTGGTCTGAGAATTACGATATTACTGACGTTGAAGTGCCCGGAACTCCCAAAACGCCTAGGACTTCCACGACGCCAGGTAATTTATACAATAACAATGATAAAGGGTTGAAGAGTTCACTTATAAGTGATCATTGAAAATTATTTCATTGACTCGTGATACGTAACTCGTAAAGACTTTTCATCAGGTTTATTACTGAGCGTCCCAGTTTGATCAACAACGAACTGTCAGATTTTTTAAAAATGAATTGATATAAGTAATCATTTTGTTTTGGAAAAGGTGTAAAATGGTGCAGTAACCGATTTTCATAAAATTTTAGTGGAAACTGATATTTAAAAAAATGATATATTTCTTCAAAATATCTGATTCTAGGAATCAGAAACAGAGTACAAGGTAACAAAAGATATCTATCTAATTCTCAGAGTTGGAAACATTCAACAGTTTCATGAATTGGATTCATGAATTGGCAATTCAATTGCCGTTTTCCCCAATTCACAATTCATTTTACATCTTTCTCGGGAAAAAATAGTAACTTTTATTGCTTCAAATTCATTTTTTGCAGAGAAAAATCAATTTATATATGAAATCTTTTTTGTTTATCCATGGTTTGAGGCATTGTGAGTTCACAAACTCACTATGCCTTTTTTAAGATAAAATATTCATATACAATATGATGATACTTTTAAAAATTCGTTAGGCAATTCAATTTTTTTTTTCTGAAATTACCCTGATCACTGATCCTTAAAAAAATAGTGAATGCTAACATCGTTGAAGATGTGATATTCTACCACTATTCGTTGCTGACAAACTGGAGGGGAGGGGGGTAAAAATGAGCATTTAATTTTTTGTCAGTTATGTATTGTATTAAATTTAATTTCAGTCTCAAAAAATGCGGCACGTTACGTACGAAAAATAGTAGCAACAATTCGCAATTCATTTTTTCAAAATGAATTGAAGACAATGAGTCACGTTCACTGAAAATGAATGAAATCCATCTCAAATGAGTTTAAATCACAAATCTGTCCAACTCTGACTTTTGCTAAAAAATGTATAAATAGTTGGGCACATCTCATTGCAGGAAAGTACATATATGTATTAAAAGTTATAATTATAAGTATTTCAGACGATCGCTATCTGCTATTTAATTTTTATACTTAGTTTCTTGTAGGTATAACTATCAAAAAAGCTAGTAATTCATCAATACAATTATTGTCCATAGTTAGCCGGAAAACACTAACAATTTTTACATGTATTACTAGTTTTGGACAAAATTTGTGTGAATAAAGTTGTACGTTTCATGAAATTAACTTCCAAATTGAAATACCCACAATAATTATTTTATGTCAAATGATGGTAACACAAACCCAAATAGCATTGTTGTCAAGTAGTAAGTTACGGACAATAATTATATTTTTTCAACTAAAGTTATACACAGTTGAGACAATCTCATACAAAAAAAGGTTGATGGTTGTAGCATTGTTGCCAAGTAGTAAGTTACGGACAATAATTATATTTTTTCAATTGAAGTTATACACAGTTGAGACAATCTCATAAAAAAAAGGTTGATGGTTGTAGGTACAACTGACATTTATTTTTGTACTCTGGCAACACAGCAAATCTGCTATAGTTTTTTCAACCTCCAAAATCAGACAAATGACGACTTGATGCCTAGTAACTTTGCTTTTTAAGACATATTCATGTTTTTTAAAGATCATAGAAGGCATTTTCATGCTACACTAAAACCGTACTAAGTAGTAATTCATAAAAAACAAAATATCTATGTTGAATGGTTATCTCGACTAATAACGTAAGTACAAGGAAGAAATAGGGTGAAGTGATCTGCTTTTGAATGTTTTCTTAATTTTGAAGTTTTCTGAAGCTTTCTTGAAATTTTCATCAGATTGACTACTGCATCATATTTTAAACCTTTTTTTCATACTAGATTGTCAGGATGTAATGAAGATAACTGAATTGAAATAAACTTTTTTCACACTTCGATATAACAATAATAAAGGGATGTTGAAAACTTCATCACTTCTTTTCATGAATATGATAAATATAAAATGTTGTGAGTTATTTTTCACATAAATGCAATTAAAAATCATTTCACGGTCTCCACTATTCTAAAGCGTGTATATTTCCTACCAATGTTATTTTTTTGCATTTTTTAACAAAAATTATACCAACAGACGAAGAAATGTATAGAAATATTTTCATTAACCATGTCCTTTATCCAAATGGTGCAATATTCCAATTCGTTTTGTTGAAGGACTCGATTTTGCATTTTATTCAAACAAATTATTTTACAAAAACGAAAAAGTTGTATGTTTTTGCAATATTTCTACATTCGCTGCCTTTGTTTTCTATTACAGTTTTTTATAAAGAAGTGGTTTGAAAGATATATCTAAAATATTATACGTGCTTTCTGTGGGTTTTTACCAATTGTTTGTCAAATAAATGACACCACATCATTTGTAAATTGCTTTTTAAAGATATGAATTTATGTGACAAGATTCTTCAAAAAGCTGACTTCAGCACAGTTTCGAAAACATCGGTAGAAATGAATAGTTGAAGAAAAAATATGTGGACTTTATGACATGTATCCAAACATGACAGATTGATTATGATTATGACAATTAGAATCCTACCTTACTTGTTGAGTTTGCTAAATATTCATACTCGATATTATTAGATATCCGGATTCAATGTTAGCTTGTTGTTTTAAAAGAAATCGCATCCTACTTTACAATACCAGCTGAACAAAGCGAACGTAATTTATGGATGAACGTTCTAAATGTTAATTATCGTACTTCATCACGTCTGCAGATATTAGGAAATATGAAGAAACTTGAGACCATTGTGTTCAGTTAATTTTTTATAATTACCGAGGAATATATGCGGATTGTTTTACAATCTTTGTTAGCTTTCTACTTTACTTTTGATAAACGTTAGAAGAATACTATTAAAGTGCCTTAAATTTTTGGGATGGAAAAACATTCTGAACACTTCCAAATTGATCGTGAAAAATGGAAAAATCAAAAATTAGTTTTTTTTTTGAAAATTGTGTTTTTAAATAATGAGAAACAAAACTCACTTTACCATGGCAATAAAACATAATGGCACCAGTCATGGATGCCCATTTTTTCATCACATTCTCAATCTTCAGCGGCTTTCAATAACTAAGATAAGTTCATTTATTAAATTTTCATCATCTTATTCAAATTTCAAATCAGTCTGGTGCAGCTGGGGTACAAGAAGAATCTGTATCACGGCCAGTGTCACATTTTTTGTTCATCAACAATATATGTAAAGGAGTTTCATATTCATAATTTTCTACCAATATCAGTTCTATGATAATTCCATTAGTATAAGCTTAATATCAAAACTTAAAATTACAATGTCCAGGAGAGTGTTCGCATGAGATATAAAACTTGAATAATGAAAATATAAAATATTTATAAGGAAATGAATATTCATTATAAATGATTGAAAGACTTGGAAGTTCAGTAGAAATAAATGAAGTGATGAGGAAATAAAACAATTGGGTGGTTGTTACTGTAATTTCAAGATGGACTGGACAGTCGTTCATACAGTATAACGACCTCGGTGCTGGACGAATGATAGGCACCTGCAAGAATTTCCTCAGTGAGGGAATTTACATAAATCATGATATTATACGGGAAGGCTGTTCTTTTCCGGCAGGCATTTACCAGCTCCTACAATGTAGGAACGCTAAACGAGGTGAATGTTTTGAAATTTCATTTCGAAATATCTATTTTTTTAATACGTCTGATTCTCTCCTCCTCCTCGACAGTCATTAGACTGATTTCTTTTAGAATACGTTATATACAATTATTCTGAACTGTTATATTTTGAAGAATCAGATCATTTGTAAGCCAGTTACGTTTCACGCTCCTACAGTGTAGGAACGCTAAACGAGGTGAATGTTTTGAAATTTCATTTCGAAATATTTATTTTTTTAATACGTCTGATTCTCTCCTCTCCTCGACAGTCATCAGACTGATTTCTTTTAGAATACGTTATATACAATTATTCTGAACTGTTATATTTTGAAGAATCAGATTATTTGTAAGCCAGTTACGTTTCATGTTTATTATTATTTATTTCAAATATTTTCTTCTGCGTTATATCAAAATAAATCGAGATATATTTTGTAATAGTGAATATTCCTGAACAATATTCACAATCGTATCTTTTGATTAGTTATAAATGGAAAATATCGAAACTTACATCACACCTTTTTGAATAATTCAATCATAATTGAATGAATAACCCAAATTAACAACAGATTTTCGATGTTTCGATAGTAAGGTAAAAGAAATGACGTACAGTATATGAAAATAAGAAGACAAGAGAATAACATGGAACTTGAAAGTATAAAAGTGACAATTACACACATCAAATATGCTCCACACAATATGCATCTACAGAATAGAAATGACATTTTTTGTCTTGCTGTTTTTTTGTATATTCAATCTTCCATAATCTGAAAAATTACCAAAGTTAAATCAATAAAGAATCTGGTGAAGTGTAATTAAGGGCAAACTGAAAAGTTCACTATCAAGAGTTACTGCGTAATATAAACTACTGAAGAGTCCAATTAGTCAGTAACCTGTCGTATTGATAAATTTTGCCTACAAATTGAAAAAAAATTAATTTCTATATTTAGCTTTCTTCAGTGGTCGATGTTTCGGAAAACAATCTTTTTTTGTTTTCAAAACCCAGAATTCACTTTGAATCTTTCTCCTCAATTGTAGGATTGGTTTTATGTATTCATCTTCAATACTTGATAGTGTTATTTCTCCTGCAATATAATATCGTCATAGCATTACCTATACTGTTAATCTCACTATTTTATTTAACAAAAATTTGTATTTATTTCTATTATTTTATTATTATATTATTTTAACTATTTTATCATATTTAGAATCAATATTTGAATTTATAGTGATGCAAAATTACTGTCTTTTATCGTTTAATTTTTGTGTATTGAATTATTTTATGTACTTATTATTTGTTTGCGGAACAAGTGCAGTAGCACTTATCGCCTAGGCACTTTATTCAACTTGTTTCCTTAAAGAAATGTATTCCTGCTTTTGTGAATAAAGTTATTATCATTATTAATAAAATAATCCCTAGGAGCCACACACTGACAACTTTTCGGGGTGAACTTTTCAGTTTGCCCTTTATCACACTTTAGCAGATTTTCTATTCATTTAACTGTTTTTTTTTCATATTGTGAAAAGTTATATACCCAAAAAAGCATTAAGAAATATTGAGTCCTCCACAAAAAAAGTCTTTCAAAGAATGAAAATACCATGTATTCAACAAGTTTTTTTATTTACTAATCTTGTAATTGAATGAAATACCACCATGAACAACAATTGTTTTATTTGCTATCAATATTATGAATTCATAAATTGTCTACAGGGCATGAGAAGTGCACATTCCACCACGATTTAGAGTTAGATCACAGACCACCAACTAGAGAAGACATGCTTCCCGAAATGTCAAGATCATACAAACTGTTACTAACTTCACTTGGAGAGAATCCTGAAAGACAGGGCCTGCTCAAAACTCCCGAACGAGCTGCCAAAGCTATGCTTTTCTTCACCAAGGGATATGACCAAAGTCTTGAAGGTAAGTTATATATGAGAGAAATTTTTACCATCTTCAATCTGAAAACATTTGATCTAGGATATTCTTCATTCCTTTTCTTCAGAAAAATGCAAACCAATATTTTTGTTTGTGCTTCAATAGGGTTGAAGTTGATTCATTTGTTTCAAAGTCTTTAGAAACCATCCATCCCTTCCACCTAAATAGCGGATGGCTTCTATCAAAATGCTTGCAAAACCGTTCCACCAGTGGCTTTATTATTGTGTTCGGTGAATTTGGCTTAAATATCTGCCCACTTCTTCTATGTCAATGATGATAATCCACAAACCAGTATTTAGAATGTTACAAAGACCCCTACACCTCGCTCTGACATATCCTACCAGAAATATCCTGTCCTAGAAATAACGTGTCGTTGGTTTTGATTGTTATTTTCTTATTTCATCTGATTCTTGACCAGTTGGTGAATAAACAATCTTATTCAACTTGGCCTCCATTTCTTCTCACATTCATGTACGAGAATGTTTCCAAAGAGTATTACCCTACTATTGAAGCAAACAAAATTTGAAAGTCAGAATACTTTCATTGAGAGATTGTGGGAAGTTAGTAACTCAAAAAACGTCAAGGATCAGAGTATTTTATTATTCAACATACCCCCTCTTAATAAAATAAATTTATAACGTCAAACCCACAAGGTCCCTAGACCTCTACGACTTCTAGCATCTCTTCGTAGGAAAAAAACATTTCGACCTCAGACTTTTTTTATTTGAGGAAAGACGTAGTCGAACGAAGGCAGATCTGTCGAGTAAGGAAATTGTTCGAGTAATTCTAATTGTAGATCAGTAATTGTTTGCATGGCAAAATGAGATTTGTGTGGTAGAGGATTGTCCTGCAGAAACAAAATAACTTTGCGTCTTGTCCACATAATTTTTTTTTGTAGAGTGGTCATAAACGTCGAATAGTAATTTCCAGTTCTGTTAAGAACTTGGTATTTCACCAAGTTTTATCTAGGTATGGAATATTAATAAGCAAATAAATAAGTGTTACACTTATTGGGTGGACATAGAAACTGGCCCTTCTAATCAGTCTTCATCTTCAATGGAAAATTTACCTTTTTTGTAGGTTGCAATCCAAATTTTCACGGTGGCATACAAAATACATTGGTCGCGAAGGATTTTAGGCATATTTTCGTAAATCTGCTTACCGTCTTAACCCCTTCAAATACAGGTACTTGATGATGGTTCAATATTCCATTTTTTATTTTTAATAATTTCGGTTGACATCATTCTTTCAAATTTCATTGCTCAACTCTGGTTTGAATTTTTGAAGTGAAATTTTACGCTATTTATAATAAGTTGTTAAGATATATATATGGTTTTTTTCTATACATGGAACTGGTCTAGGCTAACTAGGCATCAATATATCCTCGTATTTTTGAAAACTGAATTATATACCCTGAGAATAGAATTATTTCACAAGTTATCTTCGACATGTTACGGGTTTTTCTTACACCTGACCTAATGATTTTATTGGAGTGGGAAGATGATTAATAAGCAATCTAGCAAGATATTCATTGCATTGCTGATGACAGCATTCTTGCCACTTGTTGCCATTTAGATGCACGAATATCAGCTGCCGATGCACATCTACAACGACATTGAAATGTTTTATATCTTTATGGAGCTCCGGCTTGAGGTGGTAGTAACCAAGTAGAAAATTTAGGCATCAAGCTCTCTGAGAAGGTAAATGTGAAGGTTTACTAAGATACTAGGATGTCAGGATATGTCTTGGCACAGTCACATTGTTGAGATAGCAAAGATAGTACTTGAACACTTTCAAAAAACTCTTTCATGCCGAGAGAGGTGTACTTGAAGAATACCCTTCTCGAAAACATTTTTCCATACACAACGATTCAAAACCAACGTAAATCACCACTTTCACACAGGCATTGCTCTCGGATCGTTTGGAGGATTTCTTCGCAGTACATCTTGAAAAAAACCGATCTCCTGAAATCCTGCTCGTTGGCGAATCACCCACTGCTATTCTTGTATTTGTTTTGCTGACTGTTCAATGTCTCATAATGCTGAGATCTTGTGTCAGTTGGTTATTCTGGTATTTGACATTAATATGTGCTTCCTTTCTTCACTCTCAATGGTTCCTTCATTGCCAACATATTCTGGAGTCGAAAATAGGTGGAACAGTTTTCAGATAACTTCATTTTCATTGCCTGGAAAATTTATAAAAAAGGTATGAACAGAAATTATTGACTTCAAATATTTCACAACTCAGAATTATTCCACTTTAATATTTATTCAGATTTCTTACTTTTATAGTTTTGGTTAACTTATAGAACGAACGGAATGTTTGGGAATCTTCAAGACCAAATTTAAGACTATAATACAAGACGTACAAGTTGAAAACAGAATTTTTAGAAATTTCCAATTGTTTCTACGTAGTTTTTTTGAGTTCACACAGAAACTTATGGGGATAAATTCCTTCTGGTCAATATCCGAACTTTTCTGTTAATTCTACTAGGAATTAGCTACGATCATCTTATGATTTTTGAAAAGTAAGATCTCATTGAAAAAGTACGCTCTATCTAGTATTTTCGTGGTTCTGATACGTTTGAGAAAAGATTTTTACCCTTATTAGTTAAGCAGTAGCTCATTATTTTTTTCTTTGAATATTGGCCATTTTCTGGTCAGTTCTTTGGGGTTTCATCGTCATGAATTTTGACCGAAGTATGGATTTCATCCACTCTATAGAGTAATTTCTGTCGGTGGCAGTAAACAAATCCATCCACCTGGGTAAAAGTCATGTAGTTTCTCTGTAGAAAATTAGTCTTTCTTAATATAATTATCGGGATTTACCATAATCGATTATGCCACGAATTAAAAATCAATCAATGACAACTTAATGGCCGTAATTATCAATGCGGTTGTAATGTTTCCATAGAACCAACGCCGATTGTCATTGCGATTTCCCATGGTGAATGGATTCGAAACAATGTCACATGAAAAGATAAAGGAAGATAATGACGACCCCCGAGAATGATTGTCTCATAACGATGGAGTAGATTTAGTTTCAAGAAGTTGCCATGGCCACGACACGCGCGGACCGTTTTGAATAGAAACAGAAATTGATGTAATTCGGGTATGAATCAAATTTGTCGAACCGAATCATGGAGATCTCGGAGGTTATTATGTCGAATGTCCCACTTTCAGTTTTACAGGATATATCTCTTTTGTTGATTGAAATGTGTGAATCTTTTTCAAAGGGGCAAGTAAGCCATTTTTCGAAAGTAATATCACAACTTTGTTATTAAGCAATACCATGAGAGCAATAAAACCACGAGTCCGTAAGACGAGTGGTTTAATCTATTGCGGGTTGCTCGATTGGTATTGCCCAAAAATAACAAAGTTTGAGTTTGAAAAAATGGATATTCATCTGAGAAAACTTTCAAATCGAATGGTATTTGTGAAGACTATTCCTTGAATTATTTTCAGCTGGAATTATTTTCAGCTGGGAGTTTGAATTGAAGCATTGTTGCCTTCTTTTTGAGAGGTTATGTGAATCTGCGAAATATATGGCAATTCATTTTTCATTTCGGTCTCTTGTCAATATTCATT
>WOGR01011080.1:0-10687 GCA_015342045.1 Leptinotarsa lineolata | reverse complement strand
GTTTCCTACTATGACTGATAACCAGTCCGTGCAAAGCTTATTGTTAAATCATCTGAAAATAGAACTTTTAACGGGTGATGATCAACTGTATTGCCAATTATACGCCAAAATATCATAAGACAAGTAAAGCTGAGGCACCAGTCAATCTAATAATAACACTGATGATCATCAAACATGACTCAACTTCTGACAAAAGCAGGATTCGAAATAGATGAACGCTTTAATCTAGCAGATCACTGTTATAATCTTCATGCAGTCATTGATCACTGTGGTTTTGGCATTAAATCTGGTCATTATTACGCTTTGGTCAAAGATGAAAGGGATTGGTTGAGTTTGACGATAGTCGTGTCCCTAAATTTTTTGGTGATATCTTTGGAGCCTCTGGAGACGCCCTACATTTTTTCTTTGAAAGAGAGGACATTGGCAGATCAAGATCTTCAGATGATGTGATGCTGCGGGTTTTTCCGGATTTTCCTGCAGCTGAAAAAGCAAATGCGCCACTGGAATCAATCAAGTCGCCCCGGAGGGCCAATTTATTTTTTTTTTAGTTTCATAGTTTCATCCTAATTTATATTCAATTATTTATTAATTATTGATGCAAATGAAACAAGTGAATTTTTGGGATATTTACAGAAATACGAAGATTTTATTTTTGTTCGAGTAAATTGTTTATGACTTTAAAACTATCTGATAGCGCAACTATCTGAAATCCTTAATTACTCTGTGTAAAATTACGAATCTAATGGCACCTCCAGTGTTGTTCCTGCTTGAAAAAGATGTGTAACAGATTGTGTCCAAAAAAGTAACATTTTACATAAAATTGCAAACAAAATGAAACATTTCGCGGTTGGCAATACTAGCTGATTTATCTTTAAAAGTGATCGATTACGCATGAGAACTGAGTGAAAAAATTTGAAAATGTTCTTTAATCGCCGGATTTGATACATTATTTCTCAGCTACGATACGTCAACTGTTGTCAGTTCTGGTACGTAAACTGCCAGTTGAAAGCTTTTCAAAATGAACAAAATGAGTGAAAACGTAACTTGGTAATATTAATGGTGAAAAAGTAACGTTTCGTTACTAAAGTAACGACAGGAACAACACTGGTCACCTCATTCTTATTTGCGATGAACGTGAACGACGCGGTGTTGCAACATCCTGTATAACATATTTCTATACAATAATTGGCAGTTAACGCCATCAAAATAATTAACATTCATCGGCGCCACAAACATACAAAGAGCCAGTTTTTCACTCGCCATGTTCGTTTATTCTTTCGTTGTATACTTCCTTATATACTCCTACAATATCCGCGAAAGTAAACAATGCACCATTCAATATTACAGTAAGTTCTGCCTGCATACGCATCACGAGGCCTTTTAAATTACACAAAGGCCCAAACGAAATCATGTTCCAAATACGGTGTCGGAGGATCTTTTGAAATTTTTAACCGTTACACCATTATTACATTGCGCTCCTGGCAGAGATTAAAATTGGCTCAATTTCGTAATAATTTAAAGTTATTGAAATACTTGGTGCCGGCAGACAGGCGGCATCTTTTCATTATTAATAAATAATCTCGGCGTTCAATTGAATATACAGGGTGATTATGGGAAGTAGTCAGTTCTGATACATTTCCTTGTACTGTTGATTAAAGAAAACCTTTTTGATGAAGACGCACAAAATGTTTTCTGAGAGCAGTGAATTTGCGAAAGAAGAACAGATTGAAAGAAACATTGATGAAAATTGTAACAGAATGTCCGTAGTCTGTTACGCTTCGCAAAAGCCTCCTACAACTACTTAGTTTAAGAACATTATATTTCTTTACTGATTTTTATTTAGCATTATGAATTTTTGTTAGGAAATGAATTTTTCATAACTTCCACTTAGTATTTTAGTAGTTTCTATCACGTATCTATTTTCTTTCGAAAAACATTTAGATACTGAGAACGACTCTTAAGATACTGTATCATCAGTCTCATTCCCTGTACTAGTTTGTACAGGTTCCGTGTTGGATGTTTGTCATTTTCTTCTGGACATAATTCTATACGTCCATATATTACTTGCCTCCTGTGATTCAGTTCCTCACATTCGCATAAAATTTATAGAGCTGTCGTCTCTACCCCTTCTAGCATAATCTGCATCTAAGGTCTCCGTTGTACAGCCCTATTTTGTTCAGGTGTTCTCTGAGCGGACAGTGACCGGTTAGTAGGCCTGTGATTATTCTGAGCTGATCTCTACTGTATTGAAGTAGTTCTTCGGTTCTTTTTTTTGGACGGTTTCCTGATGAAGGTTTTACTGTGTTTGTTGCCACGTACTTTTGCTTAGTACTCTGTGTGCTTCATATTGGTCCATGTTCTAATCTGATTTCGTACCAATGATTTTGGTACCCCCCGAGCTGGTTCAGGACACATATATGACGTTGATGATTCGTATCTTGCACATTCATCAGCTTTATCATTACCTGTGATTCCTGAATACCCTGGCACCCAGTACAAAGATAATTTGTTCCTGTTGCGAACAGGAACAAATTATTTTCATTCAGTTCTTCATGGCAATCCCAGAACAGTCACGATGTCACCTTCGGGTTTGTCAGAGGCCCAAATGCGAATCCAAAACAGTTGCCTTCTTTTTTCTTTTGGTGATCGAAAATACGACCTCAAATCACCGGTTGACTCGAACTAGAGAAACTCATAACACAGCAATTACTCACAAAACACACAAAATCTTGAACAACGGGATATCACATTATTTGACGAAATAATTCAAGGCTTCCCGAAAATCAACATATTTTCCAGAATAAACAAGTCGGTCCTAGTTATTCCGGAACACAATTATTATCTTTACTCACAGCTTTTCATATAACGCAGTTAAATTTTATATTTCACTGCATAGTGAATAAAAAAATTTATTGTTTTTGAATTATTATTTCAACCCAAGTTGGGGCTGGTAAGGCCCTATCCTCCGAAGCCCTGATAGATTCCGGAGGGTGCACCAGCATTACCAACCAACGAACACTCCCCACGCCGTGAGGTATGTGATCATTGAGTCCGAGAATCATATGCCCTGAGCAAGCAATGAGCCAAGAATGACAGCATGCTGCATTTATACCCTAGTGCGGCAAGCCGGCATGATCTTGAGATTCGAGATTCCAATAATCAGAACAACCATTTTGACAGAGTAGTCTAGATAGAGTCTGAGGAGTTCGAAGAGAAACTCTTGATAGTTTAGCCGTTTTTCCTCCTCTTTTCGGGCCATATTCGTCTCGCCAGGAGCTGAAAACTCCACGACAAATATCGTCTTGCTCTGGTGGTCGAAAAGGACTACAACGGGCTTATTAGCTTGTATGAGTTTAGGGGTGGGGAACAAATAGTTCCAATAAATTCGGCACTTATCATTGCCAACAAAGAGGGACTCTAAGTATTGAGTAAAAGTATTTTGCTCTATTCCGTAATTGATTTTTGTAGAAAATAAATCTAATTTGTTCATTACAGTTGAATTGTATTTCTTTTCATCACTGTATAATTTCTGTTCCACATGATTGCAATTCGAACTACTTGATACTCAATAATTATATTTTATTAACTAGTCCAGATATAGATCGATGCAATTATACGGTGTTTCTATCCATGTACAACGTAAAGGCCTAAGAAGGTTTATAATGATTACTTGTTTCTTTTTTTTTTCTTAGAAAATCAAAACCGCTCTCGCATTATAACGCTTGTGATGTATTTATAATGAGAGATAATTTTATATGGAAATAACTACTGATTTATCTGATCATCGCTTTGCAATCTCAGTGTTTACGGTCATCAATTAGTGCATGCCTCGACACTTGAAAGGGTAATCACTGAAAGAATCGATATTTTTTACCATTAGGTTAGTTGAAGTGTAGTTCACTATTTCAGTTTTAACAATACACAATCTATACACATAGTTATATTACTTAGATATAATTATCTATTTATAAATTTATATTTGCAACTTTTACAAGTTTATAGAAAGACACAAATATCCTTGTACGTTCCTGTACCAAACTGTTACTAACTCAGTAACCTTAGAAGATACTGTTGGTCAAATTATACAAAAAATATACATTTTAGAATTCAGTAGAGTTATGCTAAGAAATCTAGACAATCCTGAGCCATTCTTGAAATAATCGAAAGAAAATGAAATCGTTAGTTTTGATTTTTCTGCTCTTATTATACAAACTATGAAACAAATGTGAGATGATTTTTGATTGAACTACGTGAAGGCCACAATATACACTTATTTTATTTTCAATTCCACGATTCGCTTACATTTTTATTTCTGAAATAGGGACCTGTCTTTTTCAAACGAATTATAATGCATCTCTCAATCATGCGCTTACCAATGAAATACTAATATTTTTTCGACGTTTCACCCAAAAAAAATTGTCATAACTGAATGGATTACACTTGCAATTCAATATTTCGTTGAGTACTTGATTTGTTATTGCGAAGTGAAAATCAGACTGCAATGAATATTCAAAAATCAATTAAGCTTGGAAAAATGTCGAAAGCTTACTATTCATCTCCGTAATTTCGAGGGTCATAGCTCGTTTCTTAGACAACATCTAATAATTGCGAAATCAAATTACCCGTTCCTTTCATTTTCATTCATTCCTTTGTTCCCGAAATTGAATTCGAAATACAGGAAATTATTTTTTCGAATGAAAAAACAACACAACACAACTTCGAAAGCCATTACTCCCCCTTACGTCAGCAAAATACGAAATCCTGAATAATTTTACATGGCGGGATTTCGACGTAGTCAGAACTCGACTCAGTGAGATTTCAACATAGTGAGATTTCGACAAAGTGAGAATTCGATATAGGAAGAATAATTTGCCCAGGAGCAGGGAGTACTAAATCGAGTACTATGTCGAATTTTCACTACATCGATCTTTTTCCTGAAAGAACGTTCCCGTGGCCGTCGATGGATATCTCTCAAATACTTTTACCAATAACGCTGGTGTTCTCGAGGAATTCATATCGTCTCCAACCCTCTTTTCATTGTATATCAACGACTTATTGAAAAAAAGAATAATCCAATATATTGCTTTGCTGACGACAGCACACTTGTCTTGTCATTTCATTTGGAAACCAGGACATCGGTTGCGGATGCACATCTTCATTGGCAGCAGGAAGTTGCATATCTTAATGAGGATCTAGAAGTAATTTTGAATTGGGGTGAAAGTAACCAGGTTCAATTCAATGCTACGAAAACCCAGGCATCGATTTTCTCCAGAAAGATGAATGTCTCTGAACCGGATATAATAATGTCAGGACAGACAATTCCGCTTTCTACTTCGATAAGTTTGTTGGGGGTCAAAATGGACACCAATATGTTTTGGCACAATCATGTTGCTGGAATTGCAAAGGCTGCTTCTCAAAAGCTTGGAACACTATTCCGAACCAGAAAACTGTACACACCTCAGCAACTTCTGATGCTTTATAAAGCTCAGATCAGACCTTCTTTGGAGTATTGTTCTCGTGTATGAAGCTCCGCCCTTAAATATACCCTGAAGCTGCTGGATTCCATCCAGAAAAGAGCCATCCGTCTAATTGGAGACGCAAACATATCTTGTAACCTTGATAGTCTGGAACATCGAAGAGAGGTTGGAGATTTATCTCTCTTCTATAGATACTTTCACGGGAAGTGTTCAAGGGTCTTGGCACATCGTTTCGAAGTTCAACTCAGTACACCACGAACTTTGCTTTTGAATAACTCTTTCATTTGGAGAACTGCGTTTATGTGAAATAAACTTTCTGAGAACGTTTTTCCCAGTGGATTTTATCTCCAGCAATTCAAGCACAAGCGCCGCTCTTAGAGCGCCTTAAGGTTTATCCTGCAGTGCTTGTGTTTCTTCTTAAAAAATAGCTTGAAAAAATCATTTATTCAATAACATTTCTTTAGAAAAAATATTCAGAAACAAGACGCATGGTACTAAAAGGAAATAAATTATATAGGATGGATATATTTTACCGAATCACAAGATTTTCTTTAAAATTCTCTCGACATTACCTACCCCTTGCAAAAGTCAACAGTGGATAACTCCCGGAATTAGAACCTCAGCTGCAAACTTTTGATCCCTTCATGTCATCAAGAAATTCACAGATTGCATTTCTTTTTTAAATTATTTTAAAGATTATAAAAAGTTATACAAACTTCTAGTTAAATCTGCCAAACAGGTACTACAGGTACTACAGAAACAGGATAGATAAATCTTAAAATAAAATTAAAGAGAGCTGGACAATAGTCAAATCATTAAGAGGGAAAAGTAAATCTCTTCCCCAGCATCCCAATGTGGATCCCAAAATGTTAAACAACTATTATTGGACTATCGCAGCTTCATTAGCCTCAAATGCAACGGGGTTGAATCCAGTATGTTATATGCAAGACATACTTGTGACTGAAACCTTGCTCTTGCACCCAACCAGTGCCACCGAGTTACGTGAAATATTCTGTGGAATATTTCACGTAACATTCATTTGAATATATTGAAAAGTATCTCTGAAGGACCCTTGGTAACCTTAGGCAAAGCTATAAAGATTTCTTTTGACAGTGGTGTGTTTCCATGATGCCTAAAAACAACAGTTATCATTCCAATCCACAAAGGTGGAAACAGTGAAGATCCGTCGAACTTCTGTCCAATTTCTTTAATAACCATTTTTTCTAATGTCATAGAAAGACTTGTCAAAAAAATGATGCTGCAGTTTTTGCAAGACCAAAACATTTTGAATTTGGACCACTTTGGGTTTTAGACCAGAAAAAACACAAATGACGCTTTTTTTTGGGAAAGAAAGTTTTTGGCTTTCTGCTACTTGATCTTGATACAAAAAATGTGGGAATCTTTCAAAGAAAGGAAGGAAGCAATCATTTAAAAAAAGCAAGGAAAAAAGCATTTTTTTTTAATGATTGCTTCCTTCCTTTCTTTAGAAGATTCCCACATTTTTGTATCAAGATGGAGTAGTAGAAAGCCAAAAACTTTCTTTCCCAAAAAAATTAATCACTTCAAATAAAATATAACCCCTCCAATTCAAACAACGCTATTTTCCATTTTTTGAAAAAGGTTTATCTAGGGATGAATGAGGGTGCAGCAGTTGGGACGATTTGTCGAAAGCCTTCGACTGCGTCAATCACGGGGTACTGCTCCAGAAGCTTCAGTGTTATAGATTTAGAGATGTGAGTTACAATTGGGTTGAGTTACACCTCTCTGACAGGAAGCAACTTGTGAAAATGAAAGGGACCAATTTCAAATTACGTACTATCAGGAGTGGCATTCCACAAGGTTAAGTCCTTGGGCCGGTATTATTCCTATCATATATAAATGATTGAGCTTATAATAATGTACAGGGCCAGTTTACAATGTTTGCTGATGAGAGGACACTGATGTGGAAGGAGTCTAATTTTGAGCTACTAAAATCAAAAACGGAAGATAACTTGAAGAAAGTAAAGCACTGTTGCGACTCAAACTAACTCTGCTTCAATGCAGAGAAAACCAGCCTTCTAACCTTCAAATGTATTCATGAACCTCTCATATTTGACACTACAACCATTGAAAACAAACTCTCTACCAAATTTCATGGCATTGGAATTGATAGTAACCTAAAATTCCATATCCACATCCAAAGTCCCAGAAGGAAACTGGCTTCGTGCTGCTTTACAGTGAGAGTTGTGTCTGAGGAACTGGGTCTGTCAATGAGTAAGGTGACATATTTCTCTGATCGAATCACACCTGCGATATGGTACTGCATTTTGGGGTTATTGCAGCAAGTAGTTGTTCGATTCTGTTTTCGTCCTGCATAAACGAGCCGTCAGATTCATGTCCAGAGCTAAATACACCGACCATTGTAAACCGTTAATTATAAAACACAAATTTTTTTACACTAACTTCCATTTTTATACTTGAAACTCTATGTTTGGAGCATAAGGACAAGTCCAATGTCTCCGATATTGAGTGCACAAGAACAATTCATAATACTCGCAAAATAACGAGAAAAACTTAACTCTCCCCATCCCCTACTTAGAATTAAAGAAAAAATCAATAATGTATGAGAGCAAAAAAATATATAACAATTTGCCACCCTGTTTGAAAGAAATCTCCACACAACATATTTTTTGGAAAATAGTCAAAAAAAAACTTTTTCTCAAATCCTACTATACCCTACAGGAGTTTTATGATGATACTCACTTCCTGGTCTTGTGATAGATTTTTGTATTTAACAATTTGTTTTATGAACTATGTGAATAAGAATATTTTTACGATGATGCTCACTATTTTTTTTGTGAAAATTTTTGTATTTGTAAACTTGTGTTAGGTATATAGAATTCTATTTTTCGAAATTAATTATGTACTCACTTTAGATTGTAGAAAGCTTTGTCGATTAGAATATCTTTTCTTGGACAATAAAGTATATTGACTGATTGATTGATTGATTGATTGATCGGTCAATTTCGAGTAAGTGAAGGCTTTTAGAATTGAAATTCACAACTAACGTAACTTTGGAATTTTGTTATTTTTAACGACCTAGAAAAAAATGTTTAGTGGTAGTTTTTTGTGACCTCAGCCGAGCGTTTTATTATGTTGATTAAGAACTGCAAATTATGAAATTTTTGTTCTATTGCACTCGAGATATAGCTGCTGAAATTTGTAAAACTTATCAATTTATCATAAAGTAGAAGTTGAAACAAATAACAAATCGGTATCCTCACCAAACTGATATTATCAACCGATTCATCATTCTCAGTTTCAAATGAGTCTGAACGACGAACTGGAAGAATAAATCCTAAACTGTTTCATTGAACAGTATAGCGAATCCGCAACACGTGATTCGCTATAGAATAGTTTCCATACCTGAGGTTTGTAAAAGGTGTTGTTTCTTGAATATGTGTCTGTTGAGTTAGTGGATGTTGACTTGATATTGCTGTTTGTGAAGTCATCTGGTTGTTGAATGAATACTTTTTCTTTACTGCATTTTTTGAAGAGTTTACAAACGAATCTGTTTATGCATTTTTACTTGGCTCGAAAGTCGTGTAACAAATGGCAGTTTGATTGTCAAGAGAACAATAATCGTTTTACAAAAAACTTACAAAGACTCCAATCTGAAAAATATATTCGGGTTGAAAATGAAAGTAACATCACAACAAAATAAAAGAATAAAAGATCTAACGAAGCTAACGAAATCAGATTTGGTAGAAAATCGACAAAAAAATTCCCTACGATCACACCACGTAATCCCAGTAATCTATTCTCCCTAGGGGGGCGTTATTTGGATCGGATCGTATCGCTGTGCCTGTAGAACAGCAAATGAGGAATTTGCGTTCCCTGGGGCTTCAGCACGTATCTTTCCTGCATGGTCTTGAAGAATCGCCGTACTTCAGTCGTAGCCGATATGGAAGACATCGTCACGTAGTGTCCCTTGTTGGTCTCGACGGGAGATAGTTTCTACTGCTTCTCTTTTAGAGAGTGTTTCAGATGAGTCGAATCAATTTTCGGGTAGAATCCAATGTCTGAAGCCTTGATAATTTTTCTTCAAGCGTCGTGGCTGAAATGGAAAAACTTCAGATACAGTGTGAGGATAACCTTCGCTCGTTAGTTTTCAACGAAGTCAGCTCCTCTAATATGTTCTTGGAGACGAGTAGCTCAAGTGCTCTTCTTAGAGTCTTTACTTTCTTAACGTTGGGTAGCAGCGTAAGTAAAGGCTGGATATTTTTAGTACGGTGTCTTCTCGAGTTCAGTCGCCTCCCAAAGATTTCGCTTATCGGTGTATTGACAAAGTCGATCCTTTTAGTTACATATTCTCTATTTTTCGATCCCATTATCTTCTATTCATCATTTGAATCATAGTTCATGAAAGAGTCAACGGCAGGTAACTTCAGTTTAACATTTAAGCAACTCCCACATTTTTCAGAAACTCTTCCGCATCGATACAGTATGTCTGCATATTATGCAAAATTGTATAAATCCACGTCGAACCGAAATAGATTTTTATCCACTCTCCTGTCTTTCGCAAAACAGAAAGATCCATTAAATTGTACCGATCACAAAGACCCTTTGAATGCGAGCATTACTCTACCTCGAAAGTTTCAAAGGTTTCGAAATAAATAAGAATAATTGATTGAGCGTTCACAAGGTCTGTGATCTTCCAGCTGTGCAGTGAATTCGTAGTAGATGGACTAAATAACAGTTTAACGGATTGGAATCCGCGCTGAATTCAGAAAGCATCTAACTGATTTCAAAAAGTGAATGAACGAGAAAACAAAGCGTTGTTTTGTTGAAATTATTGTGAATAAATGAATATTTATTTATGGAAATTACTCAAACAAAATAAAATCTCGAACTATTTTTGAATATAAATTGAGGTAGAGTGGCATATGACCAAATTCAGTCAAAACCGTAGCTTACTCTATATTAAAGTGATTTTTATGTGGAGAAAACACAACCACTACAGAAAAATCCTCAAGGCGCCCTAAGAGCGGTGCCTGTGCCAAAGTAGCGATTCACAAGTAAAAGTTTATATATACAGGGCTATTCAAATTCGTTTCTGTACATGGATATCTCGTAAACGATAAGAGATAGAGTGTCGGTTAAATTGTGGCAAAGTTGCGTATTTTAGTAACATATTCAATGATTTGAAAAAATCAAATATATCTCCTTTG
>WOGR01011079.1:0-10687 GCA_015342045.1 Leptinotarsa lineolata | reverse complement strand
AAAAATAAGAAATATGCCACTCAGAGATTAGAAGTTCAATAATTCCTTAATTGATTGTTTTACTGCAAATAAATTGTTTTGATGTTAAAACTTTTTTATTGAAACTTTTTTAAACTCTCCAAGTTGTGACAAAGAGAAATATTTTGCATTTTTGTTTCTTTGTGTATTTGCACGTAGTTCACATTGGGTTTCAAGTAATACACACACTTTTATTAGGAAGAAAATTTATTGAGAAATCGACAATAAATATGTTTTCCGCCTACCTCTATCGAAAGTATACATTTCCTGACCTCATTGTAAGGAGCAAAGTCGTACTTTTCCTCCCTAAAGAAAAAGTGACGTTTTGTACGTCATCATTGAAAGAACTTATTGACTTTGACAATCTAAACTACTTATATTCTATTATATAAATTTTACCGTTTATTTATAGAACACCCAATATTTTGCAAAATGATAGAAATCAGTGGAAGGTAAAATATTTTCAAAAAGTAAATACCTATATTTAGAAAATGAGTCAGATGTCACTAGACCTACAGCAATACGATATGTCAATAATTTCGCAATCTCTCACTGTCAGTCTCGATAGCGCAGCGGTTTGATCCAAGGCAAGTGAATACGAGACTCTCAGACCCCTTGTAAGTGCTGGTTTGAGCCCCGGCGTCGCCAAATTTTCATCTTTTTTTCTTTGTTTTGTAGGTTCTCCTCATTTTCAGCATTTCAGGAGCATTTTATATTGTACCTACTTATTAGTTTAAGTCCTTTAAAAAAATGTTGTTTGTTAGTTTCATAAATAAATAATTCAATAATGACTTTTTATTAGAGGAAGGCGGAAAAATCATATGTATAACAGGGGAGTAAAGTGCCTTATCCTCGGGAGGAAAAGTACCACTTTGCTCCCTTGTTATACAAATAGCTATTCTATATACAGCAGACTTATTGCGACACGTTGAATATCTAAACGAAAAATTGAGTATATAATTTTAACAGAAAAACTCACAAAATAACATAGATCAAACAGTAAATGATTATTTTCCTTTTTTTGATGTGTTTTTATAAAAGCTTGTGTTTAAAAATGTTTTTTATAATTTTTATTTTCAACTTTTTAGTTCTCTTGTTATTGACAACTACAAATAACATTTTTTTCCGTTAATTTCGTCCCCATCATCATAATCTCCCAACTTGAAAACCCCCAGATTCCAATTTTGAATAAATCGGGCGATAATCACAAAACTCGTCCACCATTCTGGAGCCGCCATGGTGAATTTCCCAATTTTGGCATGAGAATCATAATCTCCGATCCCAAAAACCATTATATACCAAATTTGATTCGAATCGGACTGTAATCACAAAAGTCGTTCGGCATATGAGGCCGCCATTTTGTTTTTTCTGATAACAAAAATTTCGTAATGCATTGTCACCGGGATTATGTACACCTGCAAATTTTCAAATCAATCGGATGATCATAACTGGGTCAAATACAACTTACAAGATTTCTTACATTGTTGGTTAGTTTGTTACCTGCAAGTGAACCTAATCCTACGAGCGTGTAAACAATAAAAGCTTGTAAAAAAATACACGTTATGCGCTCTAACCCGTACTTATAATTTTGACACTACCTGTGAAATATCCAGTCCTAAATATTTATTCCTAATAATTTCCAAATATTCCATTTACATGTTATTGAAGAAATATTAAAATATGTATTCGGCCCCGCTGTTCTGGGGGCGTGACTACTACCACAAACTTTCTCTGATTATATTCTATCGAGCCTGAATTCAGTCAACTAGGATGATCTGATGTGAATAATTTGCCTAACTAGTGGCGTTTGTATACATTTAATTTTGCAAAATATGACCTTATATTTTTTTTTGAAAACTGTCTTATTGTAAGCTACATAGGCATTGTAAGGTTCGGTCGAAGACATATTTGAATTTTTAGTAAGCATTATCCTGTGCAGAAGTTCAATAAAACTCCTTCAAACAAAACATTTCACACAATAATATTTGGAAAACTATTATTGTCTCAAAAAATCTTTTCTTCCAAACCTCCCATGCCCTTTTCTGAATATAATGAAATGAACAGAAATCCTTTTAAACATATCTGTCATTACACATTTTGATAAAGCGTACGTGTCTGTAGGCATACCCGGCAAAACCGGGCCTCTCACTCTTAAATTCATAGAATATCCTTGAAATTTAGGGCTGCATATTATCCGTCATCTGAAATTTTTTGCACATGTGAACATGAAAAAGGCATCATCTTGAAAAATGTAGAAATGAAAATTCACTTCAAAAAAACCCTAATAGTATCGTTTGACTCACTGGAAGTGTTTTTATTTAGCAGACGTGGTGTACTTCTCTTGCCTAACCAAACGTGATCAATACTGGGGTGATAGACATGGTCGAAGTTCTTAAAAATATTAATCATAAAATCCCGACTCTTTTTGTTTTTATTATAAGGATAGAGTGATATATGAATATCATTATTAATATTCCATTTACAGTTAGAACAACGAAAGAATACACATGCACCACCAATAAAATACCTGATAACAATGCCGGAATGATAGCTTGCACTAAATATATCGGAGAGATATCTATACAAATGTGAGTCGTTGGTAATTTCTCAGATTTTGAGACCAATTGAAACAGTGATTAAATTGGGAATTGCTCTGTCTAATATTCTGCATACTGGAATATTCAAATTGCCAGATATCAAACCTAAAAAATAGAATATAAAATATAATTTGGGAAAGAAAGTTTTTGGGTTTCTACTACTCCATCTTGATACAAAAAATGTGGGAATCTTCCAAAGAAAGGAAGGAAGCAATCATTTTTTTGAAAAAATTAAATACCACTAAACATAGATGTGTAGATCATTCAAAGAAGTAACTTTCAGACACAAAATGGAAGAAAAAGGCCTTCTGAAAGAGCTACTTCCATATAGACGAATGTTTGGAATACAAATTTAGTAGAAAAAAGTGTTTTTTGTGTAAATCAGTGTTCATATAGAAGTATTTGTTTCGAGAGAATTTTTTCTTTCGTGTAATTGAATGTCTATATGGAAGTAGCTGTTTCAGAAGGCCTTTTTCTTCCATTTTGGGTCTGAAAGTTACTTCTTTGAATGATCCACACATCTATGTTCAGTGGTATTTCATTTTCTCAAGAAAAAAAATGATTGCTTCCTTCCTTTCTTCGGAAGATTCCCATATTTTTGTATCAAGATGGAGTAGTAAAAAGCCAAAAACTTTCTTTCCCAAAAAAAACTAAATCAACTTCTGAATCCTGAATTATTCCCCCATATGAACGAATCCTATTTCAAAATGCATGAAATCTCATTACTAAATGCCGTAAATTTAGTCAGAACATAACGACAGCCGTTCTTCAACGGTTTTAAAACGTGATCGCGAATAAATTCAATGAAATTCCCATTCTAAATCATTCGGCTTTAGGAAGTTCCATTCTGTGCATTAAGGAAACGCTTCGTCGGTAATGAATTTCATTTTCTTCGCCGGTTAAACGATTCCAAACTGAAATATTACTTTCCTCGGACGATAAAAATCGAACATTAGACAGAAGCAGAAAGACGAAAATGCATCAAGTTGAAAAGTCGATAATTTCTAGTACATCAGTACAACTTAATTAAGGTTCGACGGTGAGAGAAATAAAAACAATTCCAATATATAGTGAAAACCTTGATGAGAATCCATGACAATCATAAACAGTTCACAAAACTGCAGCACGTTTCATTATATAACAGCTTCCTCAGACGTGTTCATGGTTACTGAGTTCTATTTAATTAGTGCTTTATATCAATCACCAATTTGAATTATATGCCCTTCAACCAATTTGATGACTAATGATTTTACCAGAGTTTAAGTATAAACTAATTGCCAATTTCAACATGAGAAAACATAAAGAGGAAATTATTCTACTCGGTACTTCAGTAAACTTCCCGAATTCTTGAATCTATTGATTTCCAAACATTCCGAAAGATTGAGTTTCAAGCCCTTCTACAAATGTAACACGTCATTGTCATGATTGAACTATTATAACTTAGCCAAAAAATGTTTTGCAAATGTGGAATTGATTTTCATATTCAACAAACTACTCCTATGTTTTTTCAGTGTTTTGGAGAAGGCTCTCACCGTTTGGCCACAGTTTTGGGCAAGAATGTGCAATTTATATACTCCTGATCTGACATTGAAGTTTTCTCTTTATTGTTATGAATAAATTTGCTTGAATTATTGATTTTCTTCTTTAGTTGTTCCTGAAGTTCTTCTTAAAAAAAAACTGGCCATATTATTGGTGGGTTCATCAAAATATGTCAATTTTCTATGACGCTTTCTATCATTTTTTGAAGTTAGACGTGCTTCATTGTTTGCCTTATTGTTTTTAGTTTTTTGGTGAATCCACCAACAATATATCCCGTTTTCTGAAAAAGAAAGACTTGGACGTGGACTATAGAAAAAATTAGAGTTTGAGCAAATGTATTAAAAATGATAAAGACAAAACTTCAGTATCGGAATATATCAGTTGATTTGTGGTTCTTGCTCAAAACTTATGTTGGCAAAACGAGGACAACATTTCACCAAAGAAGAAGTAGTTTCACCACTAGAACAATATTTTTCGGAAAATAATGTTTTCGAGAGTTTCAATTTTTCCATAAACCAGTACAACTGAGATTAGAGTAAATAAAAATCATGGCCATGTAGTTAATGGCTGTGGAACCACTGAAAGGAAAAGAAGGAGATAATTCGCTGAATGGTAATTGAATTTCGCAAAGCCAGGTGGAACAGGCGGCTGGAAATGAAATGGCAAACCACCTCTTCACCGTTCGTATCAATCAAGCCACTCTTTCCCTAAGCCGGACTTTAAATTCCGGCATGATAT
The DNA here is from genome assembly GCA_015342045.1 of Leptinotarsa lineolata. Taxonomy (NCBI): domain Eukaryota; kingdom Metazoa; phylum Arthropoda; class Insecta; order Coleoptera; family Chrysomelidae; genus Leptinotarsa; species Leptinotarsa lineolata. The sequence goes on along the minus strand of WOGR01011079.1, from coordinate 5,795 downwards.
TTTAATTTCCGCCCCTTCACCGTAATACTCGTGAAAAATTATTAACTGCTGCCATTTGACAGACGGGCGAATTATTTTTCGTAATATTGAAATGCCACGGTCCCAATGTGCCTCATTGTTGAATGACGAGTACGAAATACTGTTTTTCTTGGCAACTTCAGCAGAATCTCGTCGAACAGACGGGAGTCGATGATGGTTGGAAAAGTTGGCATTCCAATTATTCTTTGCATGAAATCAATTGCCCTGGATTCATATTTGGTAAAATCTGCTGTCAACGTTAACTGACGTTATTTTTAAATCCATTTCAGTTTGATAACGAAGCAATAGAATGAAATTTGCTTGATTGATGATTTTCAAGCGATGAAAATGGTACGAATATGAACTTAAAAGTTTAAAAATCCCATATAAGCTTTTTCTGAAACATTCACTTGTTATATCTAATAGTATATTTGTTCATATTGAACTTTTTTGTTAGTTGTTATTGATAAGGAACCCTTATTAAAATTGATAAGGATACAAAAGTCTGTATTGATTTTCATCGCCTAGCAGTTTACTTCAATTCCACCATTTATTATAATTAGGAGCTTGATTCACGCCTATCGGCATTTCCATCGGGTAATTTGTATACATAATTGATGCATGTACCCGAAGGCCAATAGAAATTTTATTTACACTGATATACCACCTCTATAATAATTCATAGTAAACCTAAAAGAAAAAAACAATGAAGTAGTACACAAGCCTCTTTAAAAGTGATTAGTTGATTAGGTGGATACCTATTTTACAATATACAATACTATGCTCAATTGAGAAAGTGACAAATATGTTGTAATAAGACGTTGTTTTTCATTCATTTTTTATTGACTAACCGCGTGTCGTTGCACAGCCGTGGTGGATTCAAATTACGGAGCGATGCAACCTTCAGTTGTAAATTATGCGGTGGTATATACGTCCGGCAAATACAATTAGTTAAAGAACTCTGTTGGATAATTCACAGCTTCGGTGGCATCTCAAACTGTATCTACGCTCGATGGAAAAACAATTATAGTGACCGAAAACTGTGTAGGAAGTGAAATAAGTAAGGGTTGGTGATAGAAGGGTAAATATTGAGGATTATGGGTATTTTTTAATACCACATCATGAAAAAATAAAAAATGTTGTGCAAAAAATTATAAACTGTTTGGGGTGGAACACCCTAATCACTTGAAGGCATGAAACTTGACAGAATTACATAATTTTCCTTCAGTGTCAATCGATTCAAAATTATTTGAATGGATTAGAGGGAATAGCAGGTCAAAATTGATCTATTGAAAATACCACTACTTATATATAGATTGCATAAAGTTTCATAGTCTATTGAAACGGATGGTGTACTCTCAGAAAAATATATGGAAATATTTTCGATCATACAAGGCAATTGTCTAATTTTTAATATCGTACGACGCAGACAATCACTGTCAATTACTTTCAAAGAAAAGAAAATAGCTTTCGTCTGATTTCTACTACGATTTTTATTTGTTATGACCGGTTTCGGTTAGTTAGACCTCGTTCAAGTACTTTTGGTACCTGAAATAAAAAAATATTACCTACTTTATCGATACCAATACCTCAACAATAATTATTTAGGGAATTATATTACGAACTATTAATCCCAACAACTATACTTGTGGATTGGTACTACTACCAAAGGATCCTAACCTAGTTGCCAAAATTCATACATTCAAAATGGGAGAACTGCATTGTTCTAGTTGGTCTTTAAGGGTTTGAAATTGGGGTTTTTATGCAATTTATTTGTTTCCAATTCTTCCAACAAATTCGTCACCCTCCCCTTGCTCGTATGGAGAATTTTCATGTTTTCTTTATTCATTGTGTGGTTTGTTTCTTATAGATGTCCATATATAGCTGATGTTTTATCTAATACATGCTGACAGTATCTTATGTTGAAATTTTTGCCTGTCTAGCCTGTATAAGCTTCTGAATAATCACCACATTCTAATTTATATATGACCGATTTTTTCACTTATCACTTTTGAGGATTCAGTTGAATAACATGTTCCCTAGTTTCTTATATTTTCAGAGAGTTTTCCCGAATAAACGAACAATTACTTTCAGTTGTTAAATGCTATTAAAAACTATATGGAAAGCCACATTGAAAACATTAAATAGTGCAATGGTTTGAACATCGTCAAATGTTTCTTTTTTGAAATTCAAAACTAATTAATTTGAATTCGGTTTCCCCGCCACGATCCAGAAAAATGAGAAGCGAGGGTAATTGAAAAGAGATACGCCAGATATATTTCTCGTAGGTTTTTTTCAAGTAAATTGTCCATTAGGATCCTTAGTTACGGTGACAAGTCTAGGGAAACTTAATCATTTCGCCTCGGGTGGCAAACACGGCAAAGGAAAAGCGAACTCGAATGTTGTGCAACTTCGCCGGGGGGTGAACACTCGCGAGGCTCTACTTTCTCGAAAGACATCTCTGAAGAAAAATTCGGTACAAGTTCAATTATCGTCGGCAGGCTTCTACGTAGGTGTTGCTGCTGACAATAAGGGCTTGTTTGCGTATTTCTGCTGTCGGTATGCAGAAACTTTGAGATATCCTGTGTTTGATAGTCAACAACACAGAGTATGCATCTAAAGTACGAAGCAAACAATACACTAATTTGCATTTGATAATCTGTAGCACGAATTCAACGCGCAAGAGTCCCAAAGTCCTTCCTCAAACTTCATACTTAAACAAGTCGCAACAGGATCGTCGAAATATTCAACACTCACGATGTCCTGACAAACAGTTTGTTGGTACACTGGGAATTTTCCTGACTACAGTTAGTGATCCCTGCAGAATAGAACTTTTTGCCTCTGTTATGAACCCTACATTAACATTCATTCGAACGTGCGATGTTGAATGTATTCTATGATTGAGAGACTGTCAGGAGCTGAGTTGATAAGAACCTTAGTGGTAGTTAGTTAAAACAAAATTTTGATTCTGTGGCTTTTGATAGAGATTGCGTTGATGAATAAGCCAATTTTGAACAAAAAAAAAACGCGTTTTCTTTATTAGTCCCGGGACTTTTCAGTCCATATGTTATCTGTCGAAGGTACTCATGCAAATAGGACTCATAAGAAAAGTTCCTTGTCGTTTGAAGGGTTTTTTCCTTAACAATTCTGATTAATAAAAGAACTAGGTAACGAAAAACTAGGTCATAACATTTGATATCAGGTATGAGCCTATCAACAATGGTACCAACAAACTGATAAGTCTATAGTCACAACCGACGAAGATTCTTTGGAGATTTCTAGATAACATTTAAGAGCAATAAAACGTACAGCTCACAAAGTTCTACTTGGGATTTGACAATACGGTGGTAGATGTTAAGTTCATCCAACATACCATCCACAACCAAATTTGAAATGTAACTGAAGCATATTCAATCTACCGCGGATAAAACGTTCAATTCAACTTGAACGAAACTGCAACGGTTCGTTTTTGAGAAAAGGGTCATTTGATTGATTCCTCTGCATGTAACTTCCGCAATTTCGAATCGGTAGTGGATCGAAGGTAAAAAATTCTCCTGGGAATTGCGAACTGACAAGTGGACTGTTGCAGGATTTATCAGCTTAGTCGATTCGGTCGATTTAGTCGAATTCTAAAGGGACAGGAATGTAATGGAACATAAGGTCTGTTTTATTCGATTCACTTTCAATGAAAGCGTCTTACGAAAGAAGATATTGAACAATTTCGTCTACTGTACTACTATTCAAGTAAAACTCTGTGAGACTTCCTTCAATTATTAAATGGGGAAAACAACAAACAATGAAAATTGTGCAAAATAATATGAACAAACTAGAGGATGATTTTCAAGAGGGAGCTACATTGCTTGTCGTCTGCAGTAGCGATTATTTAGTATCTATAATAGATCCTCGGTGTGGTTTGACAGGCATTGTTATACTCCATATTTCAGGAGTAATATTATCGTGATTGGGAAAGTAAGAGTAACACTTACAAGAAGTAGAGAACTCAATAGATAAAAAATATTAGATATTAAAGACTACAAAAGTATAGAACGAAATACAAAAGTGGAAAAAAAGAACAAATAGAGCCAGAAAAACAAAAATTACGCAAAAAAAATTGGTGACCGATAACTAATGAGGTTTGGGCTTTTACACAATAGTGCAAATATGGAGCAGTAGCTGGAGGAAACATCTATATTCCAAATAGCACAAAAACAGAATTTTTTACAATTCATACAAAACCGGTGCGAAGAATTGGTATCCAACATCAAAATACACAGTGCAAATATATTTTACACGCTTTCTTTTATAACGTTTTTTGACTTGTGTCAAAAGAAATCAGATATTGAGGCGAGATAGTGAATACAGGTTTTGAAAACGGAGAAGGATTGTTTTCCGAAACGTTAAACCACTTGAGAAAGCTAAGAGTCAATATATAATTTTTTTCAATTTGTAGGCAAAATTAATGAATACAACTCAACGACTAATTCGACTATCCAGTAGTTTATATTACGCAGTAACTTTTCGGGGTGAACTTTTCATTTTGTCCTTTACTACACTCCGGCAGATTCTCAGATTGTGATTGTGGAAAGTTATAAACCAAAAATAAAACAGTATAAAATATTGAGTCCTCAACAAAAAAATGTCGTTTAAAAAATATTTTATACGCTATTTTTCTTACCACAGTATCAACAATTACGTAAACCCGCAAACACCCAAAATAAATAAAATATAACTGTCAACTCTTAATTAATTTTATTTCCTTCCACGTAAATAATTACTTTCGGAAGTTTCTTGCTCGCGAAACTAAATATTTAAGTTCATTGAGAGGTGAAGTGGTGAAGTATAGTTTGAAAAGTTTTTCAAGTTGTTTACTTCGCTCTTTATTTGTTGAATGAGTCTGAAGTCACAAGCGAGCCCAGTATAAATTCAAGTTGATATCGTGGAAAACATAATTATAACCTCATAGAAATTGGTATTGGTATTTTAAAGACGCCTTCAATTTATAACATTCTACTTGAAACCTTAAAGATAACAATGTGCGGACAGCTCATTGAGATTTTTTCTTCATTGTTAATTCATTACTGAAATATGCAACTCACGTTTTCATTGTAATTTATATGAAAATACTTTCAAAGTTTTTTTTGTAGCCCGTCAGAACTGTCTTCATAGAAACCTCTGCTACGTAAAACTTAAAATTGCGAAACTTTAAACTTTTCATGAACTTTCCTTCCCATATATTTCCTGATTGAAAGAAGCAAAAAGTTGAATAAGTTGTAAAATATAAACCACGGAAGATCATATCATTGAAAAGGGCAATTCGAGATAATTGTAAAATTTGATTTTGCATCGTATTTATATTTGATTTAAAAAAATTGAATTCACAAATTTATAGTAACATTGAATATGTAAAACAGAAACAGTCATTCCATCATATTACTCATAAATTCATTAATAAATCTACCTATCCGACATATTTGAAAAATTAATGGTCGATGAAACTTTTCTCTGTTCTTGTAAAAATATGGAATATTCGCACATTTTCCTTAAAAGGTTAGTTTCACCATATTTCACGATATATATTTTTTTTGATGATTTTTTTTTTATTCACATATTCATAAAGAACAGACCTAATTGTTTGTATACAGGATGTAACTGAATAAATGTAAAACATTTAAGGAGGTGATTCCTCATCGAAAAAAAGATAGGATCTTTCATATAAAGAAACTTCATTGGAGCATCCCTTGCTAAGATACAGCCCCTTAAAGGGGTACATAAAATTT
>WOGR01011078.1:0-10687 GCA_015342045.1 Leptinotarsa lineolata | reverse complement strand
AATTGTATTGTTTATTTCAGGGATTTCAAATCATTATACAAATTTTAGACAATGGAAGTCCGAACTGCTGAAATTCACCACGAAACATTGTCATTCACCTTCAAACAAACTTGTACTCCTGTTGCACTTGCAATACACAATTTCACCAATAGTAATAGCATTCCTACTTTTCAAAACATAAGAGCAATTGTTAATTGTTTCAGTATTTGATTTCCAAATTTCAAAATCTGAAATAAAAAAAGTGTTATTCTGATTTTAGAATTAACAAACCGTTTATATTTTTCATAACATGGCACTCTGTTTCAAATTTCAGCAGATGAATTCTTTGCAAATGGTCCACAAAATTCTTATGGGTTTTGAATGCAGCATCATAATCTGCTTTGAGGCAACGGCTACTAAAAGTTGCACCGCATCCCTTCTGAGATGAATAAGATGCAGGATCTGGATTTTTTTGGTGCACTTTTTGTTACGAGATAGTTTGTTACAAGTAGGGGCGAAAAAAAAGAAACCACAGTATAACTAAAGCAAGTTCTAACACAACCTGATTTTCAAAGTATAGTTTGTAATTTCCCGCGAACTACAAACTGGATACACTTGGCAACGTTAGTACGGACTAGGCGGTTTAGCTACAGAATAGTAAACAATACTATTCTGTGGTTTAGCCTCTCAGGCACAGAGTACATACCGTGCGTTCCACAAAGCGCTCACAACGATCAAAATGCCCCTACAGCCGTGGTCACGGCGAAAACGTCACTCATGACGTCATTAATTTTGCTCACGTCAAGCTCACACCGACCCATCTCAGGAGGTGGGTCGAAGTGGACGTTCAGAATATTTGTTGTCATTCGTAACTCATATCCAATTTCTAAACTTATTCCATTATTTAATCTCATAAGTAATCAATGGAATAGTTAGTTACACATAATGAAGTAAATTCAACAGTAACATAAATTTAGAGTATAATCAAAATGTACAATTAGACATGACATTTTCAAAATCTACAGTGCAATATGTGATGGAAGATCATTTACCTGAAATGACTTTTGAATTCTTCATTTGAAAAACGATGGAATACATCTTCATAATCAATAATACGTGACCTAAGTTTTCAATTTTCATGATTATAATTTTGTAAAGTTGCATTCCACCCTCCATCTGAACTATTTTCTGGAGCACTATTGCGACGCATCAACAAATATCCAATTGCCGTTAAACACATTTTGATTACATTCTAAGTTGATTTGTTTAACAACTCTACTGAAATTATGTATAAAAAATTATTTAATACTTCTTTTTTAATATAAATAAAGTTATCTTGCAATCATTGAATCTTATTGTTGAGGCTTACGTAACCTCTTTAAAACTTTCACTTCATTTTTTCAACTTCCCATTTGTAATGTTCACATAAACGCCCAAAACGCTCCAAAATCCGTTCCACTTGAGTTTACGACAGTAACGCTCGCAAGCAAGTGGAACTGGAAAAACTAGTCGTAAGCGTGATCGTTGTGAGCGCTTATTGGAATGCACCCTTAATCTGTGTCTCGGGTGCAACATGGGTTTAGGAGTTAGGGTGTTCTGTGGTTTGGGTTACCTGTTACCACAGAATAGTGTAGTTAGGGTGTTCTGTGCTGTTACCTTTCAAAAATGCGTACGTCAAATTGTCAACATTGCAGTATGAGTATACCCAAATCTTTGGCCAAATATTGAACTGCAACATTTTTTCTAAAAATATAATCTGTTATCTCAAAAAAACTAAGTACTTATAAAAAAAAGCAATTCAGTTATATTGTGAAGCGTACGCCAGTAACAGCAGTTCTAAATTCATATTAGATATGCAAGTAGACTTTTAAGCTGAGTTAAACATTTCAGACTACAAAAGAATGATATAGAAACTAGTACTTATGGAATTGAGAACGAAGAATGATAAGTGGATCAGGAATTATGGCAGATGATCAAATATTATTTAGTGCAGGACCAAGTAGAATATTGACCAATTTTTCCAATGTTGAAAACAGGAAGAAGGAAGAAAAATCTAAGCGAACCCGAAGGAAACCGAAACGTAAAAAAACTAAAGATGAAGTTGACAATGCCTTGGGTACAAATTCATCAAACGGCAGCTATTCTCCCTCGGTAAATTCCAAAGTTCCTTCCAATTCATCTCTACCTCACTTCATAAAACGTAAGAGTGATACAAGATCAGAACAGAAATTGGAAAATTTTACTTTTATTATCAAACCTGTAAAAGACCAATCTGATGGTAAGCTCATAAAAAGAAAAAATTGTGAAAAAAAGTATATTAATCTGAAATCCTTTGTAAGTATTGGATCAAAAAATTGTGTTTTTATTTCTGACCAATCCACCATTCACCATTTATCAAATAACCTTAATGAACTGAGACTTAATAGGTTGGACAAAAAATCAAAGTCTAAAATAGAATCTAGAAAATTTCCATTGCAAGAAACAAAGAGAACCAGAAAGAGGAAAGATAAATCCGATAAGGAGTATGATGAAACACCATTCCCTAATTATCTCTCAGATGAGGAGATGAATGCGGGATTAGCCAGTGGCACCTTTATAAAAGGTTTTGTAAGGATAAATCCACGAAAATCTTGTGACTGTTATGTCAGTAATGAAGATACAACCAAAGCTGATTACTATTTAACATCGGTAATGGATAGAAATCGAGCTATGGATGGGGATGAAGTAGTATTGCAGATTAAACCAGAAGCTGAATGGGTTGATGGAAATAAAACTGCAAAAGTAGTTTATATATTACAGAAGGTAACTACATTTTGTAATTATGTATATGTATGTATATATACTTTATTATGGATTATCTCAGCAACTGGAGAAATATTTTCTAAAATGAATTAATGGGGTCTCTCATTCAAAAAAGTAGAAAAAAACTTATTGAATACTTCATGATCAGCTCTGGTGAGTCTTCAAATTTAAGCTATATGCGCTGACCCGGCAAACGTTATTTTGTCACATAAATTATTTCATTCAGAACAACAACACTTACAAATAATATTCATTTCTTAATGCTGTAGCGTGTACAATAATTTTCTTTAGTCCATCTTTAGAAACTGGATGGTAAAAAATTGAGGGTTATATGTATTTTTTAATGCCACATCATAAAAAAATAAATTTTGTCCAAAAAAATTTTTTTGGGTGGAGCACACTATCACTTAGGGTTATGATAAATATATTACACCCTAATCTCAGACCTACCGAATATACATATAAAATTTCATAAAAATCAGTCAGGCCGTTTCCGAGGAGTATGGCAACTAACACTGTGACACGAGAATTTTATTTATATAGATATATGTTTCAACAAAACTGCACTTTCTTTAAGGTACATCTGAACTCCATATCATTTCAGTTCTTCAAAAATGTAAAAATTAGCCATTTGCTGTTCCTGTGAAGTTTCAAATCGCAGGATAACTTCAAAACGTGCATTTTTCCCAATGACCAGAAATGTAATGCTTTTTTCGACGCACGTCTCACCAAGCAAGTTGGCGTCTTCAGGAGATGAAGAAAACAGTTTTCTTTATCTCCTGAAGACCGTCAACTCAGTTTATGAAACGCATGTTAAGAAGAGTATTGCATTTATGGAGATTGGTAAAAATGCTTGTTTTGGATATATTTTCTACGCCAAAGGTTCCAGTTTTACTTTTTACACAGGATAACTAATTGAAATTCAAAATCTTCAAAAATAGCTAGAGGAACATCCACACAGGGGTGAGATTAGGGTGATGAGATATATAAATAGTGTTCCCATACAGACAGGTGTCTAGTTTATATTTTAAGAACTTTCTGACACACAAAATTTAATGGGGTAATTTGCTGCCAATTTCAATAAACAGGAAAATGAAACGATATGAAAAATTAATTTAAATTTTTACAGTCAGGTTCCATTTTATTTGTCTTTTTTCGTTATCGTTGACCGTCGTTTGTTTGAGTAAGTTCCTCAGCATTTAGTCAATACATGCTTCCAGCATGTCCAGGAGACAAAGGATATATATTTTTTTAATAAAAAATTATCAAAATTGCTAAAATAAGGATCCTTACAGTCTTCAGTTTGAGAAAATGTTTCATATTGTTTTGCCAGCACTTTTCTATAGTAGAGTATCTCAAAATCTGATTTTTGGTGTTTTTTCTGATTTCATTTGATAACACATTAAAAAATGTGACATCTGAACTTTCTAGTTTAATTAATATAATGCAAGCATCATTCCTGCTTGAGGAAGCTATTTTATAGCAAAACACGGTCACGGTTTTTGTGTAAGGAACGTTTGACTTCCTCACTTCCTGTTCTGTCATATCACTTAATACTTTCAAGTCTCCAAATCACTTAATTTTTTGAAGTGAAAACTTCTTTAGCGGCGTTGTTCACTTTTGTGATGTGTAAAAAATGTGAAACTTATGTCAGGACACGTGACCTGATCGAAAATTCGTAAGACGAAGGGAGAGTAGACCGCCGGCGCGGCGTAGGAGAGGAAGTAAGTATCCCCCTCTCTTTCTACCGCGTGGCGAAAATGTATGCCTGCGCCTGCTGCTTCGTTTAGGCGGCGCAGGGCGCTTGCGCGAATGTGCGTATGTGCGTGTGTGTTTATGTTACAGCGTGCTTCGCGCATCCATGGATGGTGACTGCTGATGACTCGACCGTCTGTGTACTCGTAAAATTCGTGTGTAAATTGTTTAAATATATCAATTGAACAAATTGCATCTATTAATGAAAAAATAGGTTCCAATCAAAATTGTTCGTTTCCTTCTTCAGCTACCATAAACCTATTGTATCAGTTTTAGAGATTGGCGATGATAGTTCTGGTAATGATGATGTTAAAAGAGTCGTTGAAATTATGGATGGAAGTTGATTTTTCTGAGAGATATATGTTTTAATGTAAAATAATTGTAATAGTTTTGAAGTGTTAAATTTTTAATATAATATAAATTGTCATGTTTGTGAACGATAGCACAATAAATGAATATCGTATTTTACCACATAAATGATAGTACTTTTATACTGGCAATTGAAGCAATTCGTGCAAAATTATTTCCCAACCATTCCAAAATATCAAAAATGCACAACGTTAATATTAAAGTTTTCACTTCTGCCTGCACGCCCGGAGTGCAACCCGTATTTTTTTAAAGTAAGGCCCACTTTGTTACATACTGTATTCAAGGTTGGAAAAACAGGTACTCCAACAAAGATTACCAGTGGTACCTTTATTAATGAAAGGTCTGTAAATTTTTTTTAATCTATTTGAGAAATTACGTCATCGTTTTGTTGAATAAGCTTAGGAATTTTTGGGAAAGAAAGTTTTTGGAATCTTCAATTTAAACAAGATTCCTTTGGCTGTTATTCAATCAAATAAGCGGATGAATGTCATTACAATGTCATAGATGACATACTTTCTTTCCCAAAAATTAATCACTCGTAAAAATATAACCCTTTCAATTTAAGCTTAGGAATTATATGGATTCGTTATTAATTTTAATTTAATGAAATGGTGTTGCCAATTGCAATAACCCATTTGCACATCCACTGTTGCATGATTTAGGGTCAAACAAATTGTGAGGATATTTTCTGACATACGATGTCTGCTCAAAAAATAAGGTGAATGTTCAAATTTTGCAGGCTACGTTCATTCGATTAGGGATTTTTTATTTTTTTATTTTGGTACACTCGTCTCGAACACAGTTACATAATTTGCATCAAATTGTGTGTAAAAAATGAAATTAAGTGAAGAGATCTTTTCTATTTCCTCTCTATTCTCTGCAACCATTATTCGATCAGTTACCGTTTTGTACTTTGTTCTTAGAAAAAGCCTTCATAAGAAATTGGTTTCTTTGGACAATGGTAGGGTTTATTTACTTGCATATGTCCAAAGCTCAATTCCATAAGTTCAAATAGGTTTTATATTTGTTTTGTGAATAATTAGTTTACTTTCCAATAAGATACAGCATTTATTTTACTTGCTTCTTCAAGAATCCTCGCCTGATATAGTTTTCCTTGTGGTTTATATATATTTCCAAAACAGAGCTCTATTCATGCTGTTTGTTTTTCAAACGATTAGAGAATTTATTTTGTCTTTGAGAACCTTCCCTTTGTATCTTGAAGATACCAACTGTATTGGTATCTTCAAGAATTTCCAGAAATTTCACACTACTTTGCGAATTTGAATAATTTTTCATATTTCTCAGGGTGAATACCACGTTTTATGTTTTGATTTTATTCAGATATAATTGGTTGACATTGAACCACCTTTTAGTTTCTAACTGTGCTTCAGAAGATAATGTAAATAACTCATCTAGAGTTTTAGCATTTGTTTAGATTGTAGTAGGTTTTTTGCATTATTTATAAAGTAGGCATTGAAGGTGTTTGGTGAGACTGGTGGGTCTTTAATTCGTTGTTCTCTTTTTTTTCATTTATGATATTCCGCATGCATCATTACATTCTCTTTTAGCATGTGTAATAGTTTTTTTTTTGTATATATTTTTCAGACTGTTGAGTTGTTGTTTTGGATTATCAGAAGGATGCTCTGTATATGTTTCGTTCAGGAGGTGTAGTTGGTCTCGCATATCTCTTATTTCGCCATTAAACCATGTATTATTTGCTGTTTGTTTCTAATATCATAACTTCTTTCAGGAAATGAGTCAATGAATGTTGATGAGAGTTTTCATTTTATTATCAGTGTTTATGTTGTCATCCATAAATGACCTATCTGTTTTCAATGGTCTTGTAGAATAGAAATTTACATGAATCTGTTATAGGTCGACTCAATAGGAACATACAGTTCACACTCGAAACAGAGATTGAGAAACAGATTAATTTCTTAGACCTTACCATTATACACAATCAGAATAAATTTGAATTCAATGTATTCAGAAAACCGAGCTCTACAGACATTAAAATCCCAAGTGATTCTTTCCATCCCGACAGTCATAAATTAGCAGCCTACAATTCAATGTTGCACAGATCATTCTCACTTCCTTTATCTGCTAACAATCTAGATAGGGAAATTAAAATAATAATAATAATACAGATAGGATATAATAATGGTTTCGACGCAGACACAATCCGGAAATTAGTCACAAAACAAAGCCGTAAATTCACTTACAGATTAATATACCCCCAGGTCAAACAGACAGAAATCAAGAAATTTGTAACTCGTAACATATTTTGGAAAAAGAACAGAGATATTTGCGGGTTTTTTCAGAGAAAACAATGTGGAAGTGGCATTCAGACCACATGCCAGGCTTTTCAATGCCAAAGATAAAGTGGGCAAGATGGATAAATCTGGAGTTTATAAGCTCAAGTGTCCCGAGTGTAATAGTGTTTATGTGGGACAATGTGGTCGAAATTTCTCAAAACGGTTTACTGAACATGAAAAGTCCTTCAGACTAGGTAAAAATGATACGTTTTCGAATCATTCCTTGGGATGCAACCACAAGTTCCCGAATCTAAACGATACGGAAATTTTGCACTATGCAAGCAAAGGTTGGAAATTCAGTTATTCGGAATCCTTGGAAATTCATAAACATAAGAAATGCTGATGCAATCTGTTAAACGATCATATAGATCTAGTTTACTCACCGGTTTTCAAATTAGCGTACCCACATTGCCTCAGGTAAAAATAATTCAGGTACCTTGGTTATCACCTACAGTGTTGTTATATAAGGGGTAATGTAATCAATTATTTGTAGTATGTAAAAGTTAGAAAATGTCCTTATAGGATGAAACTGCAGTAACTTTAGTTACAAATTAAAGTGGTAAAAAACATGAATTTTTTCATTCCTCATTTTTCATACTTATTTTCGATTTGTTCTGAAGGATTTCCAATTTCAAAATTTGTCTGTGGTGGTCAGATAGATAAGTTTCTATTGTTGTTGTTTCATAGTGATAACGTGTAAAGTTTATGAATATATTATCAATAGAATTTTTTCCCTAGTACGACAGGTAATCATTTTCTGAAAACCTAATGATTCGAGCAGATCACATATTTTTTTTTTGTTTTGTGCCAAAGAGTACATTGGGATATCCAGCCAGTTTTGTACAATCTAATTTTTTCCAAATATTTTTTAGTGAGTTCAAAAAGATGTCAAAATCTCCATTTGGGGATCTGTAAATGGAAAGAACAAATATATTATAGTTTTCTATGAGAGCACCACAAATTTCAAAACTGTTTTCAGAGGTATTACATTCAGGTTAGGTTTACAGAGAATCGCTGTTTCATCATGTCGGTATTAGACATAGATGTGAATTTAGAATGTTTCCATTTCCAAAGAATCTGTATTTTAGTTGGACAACATTAATGTGGATTTGGAAATATTAAAAAAGTTTCTCGATATTTTTTTTAGTTCATGGCTATGATTATCATCTTACTATTGTTATTGATTTGTCATGATATCATTTTAATTTTTTTTATTAAAGATACACCCAAGAACTGTAATAGGCTCTTTGAAGCCAAGGAATACTGGAAACTGTGAATATGCCCTTTTTTATCCACGGGACTCAAAATGCCCTCTGCTTCGAATCCCTGAAGTGAATTGGCCAAATAATTTCAAAAATAATCCGAAAACTTTTGAGGAAATTTTGTTTGTAGCCAAAATTACGAATTGGGTTGTTCCAGCTTATGCTTATGGGTGTTTAACTGAAAAAATAGGACTTTCAGGAAATCTCGAAGTAGAAAGTTTATCAATTCTAAAGGAATTTTGCTTAGATACAACTCCATTTGGAGAAGAAGTAAGGGAATATTTACCTCAATCGAAGGACATACCTAAGTTAGAAATCAAACGTCGTGAGGATATCAGGAAGGAATGTGTATTTACGATTGATCCTGCAACTGCTAGAGATCTAGATGACGCAGTTTCTGTTAAAACTTTGAAAAATGGAAATTATGAAATTGGAGTTCACATATCTGACGTATCATACTATTTAGAGGAGGGGACTGAACTAGACCAAATAGTTTCTAAAAAAGCTACCTCTATATATATGGTAGAAACTGTTTATCATATGTTGCCATTGGAATTATGTTTACACTGCTCTCTCTTACCAGGGGAAGATCGACTCTCTTTTTCTGTATTTTGGGAAATGACGAAAGAAGGTGACATAATCAATAAAAGGTACACTAGAAGCATAATGAATTCCTGTACGAAACTAGCTTATGAGCATGCTCAATTGATAATTGAAAATCCTGATAAGAACTTTGAAGTTGAAGACTTTCCTGAAATTCACAATGGTTTCCAACCCAAAGATTTAGTTAATACTGTGAATATTTTGCAGAGTATTGCTGTTATATTGAGAAACAAGAGAATACAAAATGGCGCTCTGAAAATAGACCAAGTAAAGTTGTCTTTTATCTTAGATCCAAATTCAGGTCAGCCGAAGGAATATTTTAGATATGAGAATAAAGAATCGCATAGACTGATTGAGGAATTCATGTTATTAGCAAATAGTTCAGTAGCTGAAAAAATATATGAATCATTTCCTGATAAGGCCTTTTTGAGATGTCACGAACCACCAAAGCAGACTATGTTGCTTGAGTTAAAGAATAATCTAGCAACTTACGGTATTCACTTGGATATATCATCTTCGGGTAATATTGCTAGCTCCTTAAAAAAGTATGTCACCAGTGATTATACAGGTATGAATTAACAACGAAGGAATGGAGTAGAAAGTAATATTTTATGTTGTCAGGAATATGTCGACAAGCGGTGTTGAATCATCTTACAGCAAAATCGATGACAAGAGCTAAATATTTTGCCAGTTCTGCAGTAGAATCAGTATCGGATTTCAACCATTACGCCTTGAGTGTTCCATTTTATACACATTTCACGTCTCCCATTAGAAGATATGCTGATGTGATGGTACACCGTTTGTTAGCTGCAAGTTTAAGTAAGTTTTGAAACATGCAAATAAAAGATTTCTGGTAAATTGTCGAAGATGTCACGTCAAAATAGTCTATTCGTTATGCTTTCAATGAGTAATATACTGCTCTTTGAGAGACATTTTTTATTCAGGCGTGGATGTTTTCTGGACTTTTATAGGTATTGTAACATTTCAAAATATGAAAATCGAAATCAAATCGGGTTCAATGCAGAATCTGTGTAAGTGTAGTAAAGTGCAAACTGAAAAGTTCTCCCTCAAATATAATTTAGAAGTCAAAGTACAATTAGTTGGTGAATTGTATACATTTTTGCCTAGCATAATAATAATATAAGTTTATTCATGGATGAATACAATAGTACTTTAGAATATGTACCTTATCATGAATGAACTAAGATATGGACCTTAAGAAGTGAACTTGTAAGGTTAACTCAAAAATGAAAATCAGAACATTCTTTAATTCATAAACATCCGTAAATATATAATTTATACAGTTCTACAATTTGTATGAAAATTTAAAAAATAGTTAAAATTTGATTATTCAGAAGATTAAAAATGTTTCTTGAAGTTTTGGTTATCAAATTCTTAGTTTTTCTTGCAGTTATACAGTGCCTTCATTTCAAAACTTCCCACCCCTAGTACTTCGTTTAGCAGGGAGAATAATGATAATTTCAAATGGCACCCCCTATCTTGTAACACATCATTTTAAAGATCTTGAAAATCCTCACTCAACCCCGTTTAGAAAACTGAAATTGGTTGATCCGTTCTCGTAAAATAGGGCAAAAAGAAAAT
>WOGR01011077.1:0-10687 GCA_015342045.1 Leptinotarsa lineolata | reverse complement strand
TGACGTCATCACATTAATATGGATCACCCTGTATAGTGAAATTTTGTTGTAAAATGTAGAATATTAAAATTAACAATCGACGTGTTTTAGGTTTTTTTAAAACGACCGTAGGTTTTGGCAATATCGAATTTATTCCATACTTTGCGGACACATTGTATAAAATACGTTAAATGCTGCTACTGACACCGAATGATTTAATAGAACGAAGCCATTTTCAAATGACAGCAATTCGGAGTACTGACATTAGATGAGTTGAAAATATGAAACACCGCCCATATAGTGATATTTATAGCTAGAAATTACATAGATATTATAAGATTATATTATTTATAACAAACTGTGTTAAGTTTGCGATTAGAAAATTAATATGCCGACAGAGTGAATTTTTGTATAAATAATAATGTTTTTCAAAAACATGAATAAATATGGCACGCTTAAATTTTGCTAATAATAGCCAATATATTTGTCAATGAAATTTCATTCGCAGTAAAAATATCAATCTTTGAAGCAAAAACAATGTCTTTAACAGTTGTATAAGTACAAAAGTGAAATTATTAAAATTTCTTCAACCTTTCAATTTGTTAGTTTTTGGTTGGTGACATATCTATTATATTTTCGTAGTGTCCAATCCAATATTACTTCTTGCGCCTTTACAAAAAACATTCTGAACACTTTTTTATTTTATCGTTATGGTTTTAGGCTGCACTATATTTTATACCACTCACTTGAAACTACTAAAAAACCCTTATAAAATTGTCTTTTATTTACTTCACAAGTATCTTTACAAAACTACTCTTTAAGAGTGTTAGAATTATTTTATAGTAACTGCCGAAATGTTTAAAAAACTGTTTTGTGGTGTTTGTAAACGGTCTTACAAAATAATAATAAAGACTATAATGTTTTATAAAACAGTGCCAATTTCCTACTTATAGCTGTTTTATAAACAGATTGAAAACATTTCTGGGAGAAATACAGTTTTATAATTTGTTTCTCCGAAAAGTTCTCGCAACTATTACAAAATTGCTAGTTGGGAGGTATATATGAAAAAAAAACACTCAGATATTGACCTGCTTATTTTCTTAAAGAGTTGTCAATTATATTCGTCAACTATCAAGCGATTTGGTAGAGTTAATAGTATGGAAATAGTTTTATTATCATTGATAGAGTCATCAATTTTCATCAAGTAACGGGTCAGTACTTACTTATATAATTCACAGATATTTGTTTATTTTTATGGATATCGTTTCCTTTTATTTAGATACTTATATTGGCAGTGCTTTCCAAAGATTTTTTCCATTCTTCCTCTGTCTCACGAGTGATTTTATGCTACCCTTGAAAATTAGTGGATTCCTGTAGATCAATTCCTTCACCACTAAATAATTGTTATGGCCCTTATCTAAACTTCAGCACTCATTTTCAACTGTTTCAAAACCAGGAAAGTTGGCCATGAACGCATTATTTTTCTCAGTGGAGGAATTTACTTTTACCATCAGATTCATAGTTTTCGAACATCCATCAGTTTGCATAATAAATAATATACGTGAATGACAGCTACACTTCGTAACCTTCAATGCATTGTTCGAAATAAAGTTGAAAAGAATGAGGCACAGGTCAGTAATAATAATATCGAATTGGTTTACTTCAAAAGATGAAATATAACTACAAATTATAATGTTTAGATTTAAATAGGTTGGATAAACAAAATGGATAGTTTTTAAAACGTCACCAGATGATACATATTTATTTTTATATGCAAAATTTTATGAATTCAAATCATTGACAAATCAGACTTTTGTTTTCGAAAAGCTGATTTATCAAATGCAGTCATTTTTTGCCCTTTCTACATTTGTATTCATTTTTAATATTCTGGTTATTTTATAGATCTGAAGAAGGTAAGAATTCTAATTAAAAAACTATTTCAAATATAAACAAATTTAAACAAAATCAGGTTTCACGATATTTCATTCATCTTCGCATTATACAGAATATATCATTGGAAAATTTATATTAATAGCCCCAGTCCGACACCTGCTAATACTATGTTTAACGCAATATGTTATTTGTCGCTAGTCCCTATTTTAATGGCTCCTCAGCGGCGACCTCAAGGGGCATAGCGGGTAGAAATATATCAGTGACTTTGTGGATGAATTACAGTGCCACTTGCTTGAGACGGCTATGTTGCTTTCTTTGATGTACCCGCATGTTTGCATTCTTGAAATTTTTCACCTTAAGACATTTCTGGACAGACTATAGCATTTTTAGTTTTTTGATGAGAAACATAAAAGTTAGAGGTGTTTTACGTGTTCGGCGATTTTCTGCTATCGAAAAAAATGGATCAAATTTTGTGTTCTTGACCAAAAACAGTACTACAATCATTCCTTAGCCACCGTATTCACCAGATTTGGCCCCCTGCAACTTTCATCTGTTCCCAAGTTTGAAAGGACAAAGTTTTGCGACGATTAAGTAGATAAAAACCGAAATGCTGAGAAAGCTCAAGATATACGAAAAACTGCATATCAGAACTGCTTCGGAAATTGGAAAAGACGCTGGCACAATTGTTTATAATATCTGGAAGGAACTACTTTGAAGGGGATAAAATAGAATTTGATAAATGAATTGAAATTTTTTTGAGAAAAATGAAAATTCACCTTATTTTTTAAAGATACAGCGTACTTCACTGAAAAAAAATTATATTGGTAAATAAACAATTCGATTGCAATATTTTCGAATCAATTATCACAATCATGAGATAATATTGACTCAAAACAAATCCTTATCCACCAAAAGATAATCCAAAACAATAAATTACCCATGGTTGTAGAGAACTGACAGCACGTTGCATGTCCACATCAAGTTATATTTGATTGATCATGGCCTGAACTTTACGATTTGCAAAATATGAAGTTCAAGAGTATCTCCAGCGATTGAAGGCTTGTTTGTATAGCTTTTTAGGGAGGTACATTTAGTTTAGAAGTACTGATGTGCAGGGTTAGCCTAATTTAAATCAAATGATTTAAATCATGATTTGAATTGCGATTGAAATCAAGTGATATTTTAGTGTTTATCTTCGACTCAAATAAAAAAAAAATTTGAATTCAGCATTTTTCTCAGTATTTGTACAGAAAAAGCATTTCAATGCTTCGATACTGCCTTATTTTTGTTTATTTTGATCAGCAGTTCGAATTCAAGTGAAAAAAATCACCTACTGTGACATCTTTTCTTCTGTTAGCTGCCTTTTCTTGTAAATTTCATATGGGTTCGTAATCTGCTAATTGTTCTTCGAATATTTTGCAAAGTGCACTGTATTCACTTTCAACTTTTGAAGTTTTTCCTATGAAATGCTTCCAAATTGAATAATTTCTCCTCAAAGATAACATTATTTATATTTCTTCATTTTAAAATACTTATGTAAACATAAAAACCTTATCGCCAGATATTCGAATTAGAAGAGACAACTACAGTTACTATCAGCCACAAGTATAATCACGATCTAAGTAAAAAAGCATAATGGATTTAAAATCACTTCAGCCCGCTATTATAAGTTTCGCGTTAAAACACGTCACAGCCGTGGGGGTTTTCCGACAATATTGAACCAATCCAAGTCAACTCAATTTATAACAGGATTTGTCTTGTCTAGAGAACAAAATAAAAATTATTCTAAATATTTCAAATAAACACATTTCACAACTAATAACAACATTCCACATTTTCCGTTAAGACATTACAATCAATAAATTTAAGTTAATTTCTATAGCGAAAAAAAATGGATAATTGAAAATTTCAAATATTACTTCTATAATGTCAAAAAAAAAACAAAAGGATTCTTTTTCCACCATGATTTTTGCAAACCCCGGGAGCTATAAAAGCTTTACACACACAGGGTTCCAAATTCTACAACCTCGAAAGCACTTCCCACATCGTATGGACAATTTTGATGTTACTTGATGTTCATGTGGGTTTATAGAAAAGATGAATTTTCATTTTTTTCAAGAAATATTTATTTGTTCATCAATTTTTATTATGTTCCCTTCAAAGCAGTCCCCCTCAGGTATAACACACTTGGGCCAGAGTTTTTTTAAATCCTCGAAGCAGTCCTGATATGCACTTTATGATATGCCCTTGAGCCTTCTCAGAGATTCAGATTTTATCTCATCAATCGTCACACCTTTTATGAGTCTCTTCAATCTTGGAAATAGGAAAATGTCGCAGGGGGCCAAATCTGGTGAATACGGTGGCTAAGGAATGATTATGGTGTTTTTTGCTGTTGCTGCAGTTGTTGGTGGAATATTTGAAAGCTGCACAGGTTTATTAAGTTTTGTAGACTTGACGTAATGCATATAACGAAGATGATCGAGAATTTTCACAGATTTCGGAGCATCATAGTCTGCCAATAAAGTTTGAGTTCCACTCTCTAATAATCTCTGGGCCGAACGATTTTCTTCCTCAAATGCTGCAGCTAGTTCATTCAATTTGTCAGTTTCTCAAAAACTTTTAAAAATGTTTTTTTCCCTTTTTAAAAAGCGCAGAAGTTGTGTCACAGCCACTTAATGCGTGCAGAAATAAAATATGTGTTTTAGAATGAGGATGATTATCAAAACTTTTGGCCGAGTATATCTCCGTTTTTACATTTCCCTTCCCGGTTTTTTAAAACAAAATTTCTTGCTCGTAAGACAGTATACGCCCAATTAAAATGAAAAGTAAATCAATATCTTGTCCTCTTATAGCTGCAGTTTTTTCTGAATTCGGTTCTTCAATTGCAGTTTCAACAATAAGAACATCCGCAGCAGTTTTTCCCTTAATTATTTATGGCGCGTTTTCAACCAGAGGCACCGGTTGACCTGAAGTGATCCTGTGACCGCGCTCTCTCGGCCTCTATCTCGAAAACGGTTCACCGTATAAAAAATTTTTTCAAACAAAATGTGTAGAGAATTTTGTATTCTACTATATTGATAGCGCATGAAAATAGCAAAAAACCCATAGAGAATGAGATATTTACAAAAAAAAGCGCAAAAAACCGATTTTTGTGACCTTTGACCTTGAAATTTGATAGTTGCGTACACCCTACCATATACAGGTTTTGAGAGAACTTCAAGGGTGTCAATATACGAGTATTCACAGCTTTAATGACTAAACTATTGTTGATATGAATATCTTCGTGCAGAAGATCGAAGAAGATTTTCAGAAGGGGCAGTATACGAAGATTTCACATGATCCCACCACATCGATAGAAAGAAAGCTCACCAACCATTGGAAAAAACCTCTTCTTTTGTGGCGAATTCAAGGCATTTTGTATTTCTGGAAGCAATAGAAATCACTGTGAACAGGATCATTCATCAGTCCTGTCGAAGAAGTACTCCAGATCATGCAGAGAAAAATACTCGACAAGGGGTTATGAAATTACTAGGAGTTGTGTCCGGAACTAGTTTTTCCAACTGAGGGACGAATTCTTCACGCGAGATGAGGGACTGCCAATGGGTTCGCCACTTTTATCGGTTTCAGCCAACATATAGGTATTACAGACAAAGTGGTTTGAAAAACTGGCTACTGAGAAAGCTCACAAGAAGCCCTGAGACTGGTTGAAATACGTTGACGGGACTCTCATAGTATGAAATTATGTAGACGCGAAACTGAAAAACTTTTTGTAACACCTCAACAGCGTGAGACCTTCCATAAGATTTACAATGAAGTCCGCAATAAATTGCTGTTTCCAGACATTATGATGAAGAGGACCGATAACAAAAAGAAAACATCTGTATATCTTTTCATATTTGACAGTTGTTACAAAGTATACCTTATACTTGTGTTCATTTATTTTTTTTTAATTTAATTAATTAATTAACTAGCAGCGGCTGTTACCAGATGCGGATTTCTCCACATAAAATTTTGGATGTCAGGCAATTCCGAAAAGGCTGTATGTAGGGTTCGTGCCGATCGCATGAAGGCCGGTCTTTTTGAAATCTGATCATTTGGCATATCTACTTATAGCTTTTCTATCGTTATATGATTCCAGAACGATGCCAAATATGCTCTAATTTTCACTTGCTATTCTCTTCTCTACAGACTGACTGAGAAATCTCTGATTTTATTTTGTTTTTCAATCTTCATCTTACTCTACGAGAATGGTATTTTGTCTCAGTCCAAGATAAAATGAAAGTCCAAGGTTTTAAATATGCAGTATAATAAGTAAAACAACGAGTCTATGAAAATAACAAACAAAAAAAAATAACGCGCAAAATCTTATGAATGAAAAAATTTTGAATTCTATAAAATGCAAAAATTGAACAAAGAAAATGCCGCCAATTTGACTAAAGTACAAAGTACTTTAGTTTTACTTCCACTTTAGAGAGAGTAGTGTATAACCTTGGATTTGCTTTCATTTTTTTATTAATTGTAATCTGAAATCTAGCTAAATAACCCACATTAGGAACCCAGCAATAACCTCTTTGCAAATAGAAAATGAACTCAGACAAAATGAAATGTGGACTCGTTCAATATCAACTGGTTAGTATATAAACGAAAAAACGAACACTCACATAACGCCTTTTTGGTCAACCCCTAGGTTCTGTTGATCCGGTGTGTCTTCAACACCAACACTTTTATTTTGAATTACCTTGAATTTCGCACTATGGGCCTGATAAATTATCTCTTCTATTTTGGCCACCATCCTCAGCCTCAACGGCCGAGGAATAAACCCCTCGACGGGCTCTCGTGACCGCTTCCCTTCATGGCTCTCGCAAGACTCTCCCACTCCTCACCTTTCAAAAAGCCAGGAAGAAAACACGGGTGCATCTTTCCCCACCGTTTCTCTCCCAAATATTTCTTTGTAACCATCCCCACGTGCACGGGGTCACTCGAAAACTCACTTTTTGCTGAGTATACACATCTCACGACTCCAAAGTTCGGAAAATTAATATGCCCATATAAATATCTGGGGCAGTTTCAGTTACGTGACCAATATATCTGACTGTATCTTCTCGAACGCCGATGAATTTTGTTTATATAAACAAACACTCTTCGGTCTTGCCATAATGGTACATTGTATGAAGACACAGGATCGACGTTTGAAAATTCAGAATTTTTAAGAAATCTATCTGTTAGCGAAGTTGAAATAAATATTGAAGTAGATGGCTTCTTGCTATGTATTACACAGTATCTGAATCCCTAATCCAACCACCACCAATCTACCAAGAGAGGAATCGTGTGTTCGGGAGTGTATCGACATGGAACCAGGCCAGATCAAGAAAGATCTTCAACAGAATAGTTACTTCAAAACTCTGGTGAAAAAGACCTTGGGTGGAAAAGAGCAAGAACCCAACCAAAAATCCTTCCGCCAGAGGTCTGTTGAGAAGAATCGGGTCTTAGTATAAGGTTGTTTCAAAAGTTTTGCCCGTTTTGATGTCATGTAGTGTTATCGATAGAGAATTGCTGCTATTCATTTTTCAAAATTTCAATTTTTTTGTCTCTTTTTAGTTCACTACTATAGGATTTCGTAAATCGTTTTTTGGACATTTTTTCTCTACGAATTGAAATTGAACCAGGACGCTGCCGAAACAGTCCGAAAAATTGAGCAGGCATTTGGAAATGATATTGTTAATGAACGCACTGTTCGACGTTGGTTTGAGCAATTTCGTTCTGGAGATTTTAACCTCGAAGATGAGCCTTGAAGTGGTCAACCTACAGTAATCCAGGACGAGGATTTGAGGACCCTGGTGGAGACTGACCCATGACAAAGGATCGTGGGATGGCGGAAAAACTGAGCGTCAGCTCCCATTCGGTTTCTGATGATTTAAAACGGTTCCAACGATCGACAGAAACTGTCACGTTCTTCTTTGCTTTTGCGTAATCAAAACGATCCTTTTTCGGATTGGACTGTCACGTGTGATGAAAAGTGGATCATCTACAACAAGAGACGTTCAGGACAGTAGTTAGACACCGATGAGCCATCCAGGTACTTCTCAAAGGGAAAAACTCACCAAAAAAAGACCATGGTTACTGTATGGTGGCCAGCAGCTAGTGGGATTCTCCATAACTTTCTGCAACCGGGCCAAACCATCACAGCAGAGTCTTATTGTGTGGAAATATGTCGAAAACTAGGGTCTGATCCTGCTCCACGACAACGCCCGTCTGCACGTATCACAAATCACCGTCCGAAAATCATTCGATAACTTTCACACCGAATGAACCTTCGCCAATCAGAACAACACTTTTCAAAACAACCTAATACAACATTGGAACCTGCCTCAAGTTCGGGAACACCATCCGTAGCAGCCTCCTAGAAACCAATTATCGAACACGGACTGCGAGGTCGTTGACTGTCCGTAGTGGTGAGCACCAGAGAACACCCAGCAAAAAAAACTAGCACATTAGTGATGCAGTATATTCAGACTCATCGGAATACCATAAAGCTTTTTCATATATTCGGTGCCTAATTCCGAACCTTAATACTTGACTAATGGATAGCGTAAATCTAATAATCAATCCTATCACCTATCACTTTACTCAGGTACGTACATATTGAAAATCCAGATTTCTCTCCAATCTTGATTCGCCTCTGACTGAAATTGTGTACAGTTCATTCGTTTATTTCTCTCTTCATTCACAAAACGGAAGCTTCATCAAAACTGATCTGGAGCTTACAAAGATCGTCTCATTAGACAGCTGAATATCACGAAATACCAAGTTGCAGAAACAATGCCCTTCTTCTCAAAGGAATGCTAGTTGAACATTATGTAGTGAAAATTACTCTGTAAACCCAGCACTGAAATTGGACGGATTTCTCTGGGAATGCTCGTTAATCAAAGACGAGAAACAAAGTTTCTTCTATCGGAGTTTCCTGAATGATTGCATTCTAGATACTCAGAATAATAAAATGAATGGACGCATAGCATATCAACCAGATTGTTTTATTCGCGAAAATGATAAGAAGGGTCTCAGGCCCTACTCAGGAAGTGTTTCTGGGGTTAACAATTCAACTGTTTCATTGTCTTTTGTCCTAAACTACGAATGATGTGAAGTCAAAACTGTTTTCATTACCAGTTAATAATAGTTTAATAGTAGTTATTACAGTGACGTATATAGGACGGACGTAGAAGGGTGTCCAGGGGGCTACGTCCCCCTCGAATCTCTATGAGATTTATCAATATATCCTAGGTGTATCATAGAAAAATTCAATGACAATTCGATGTTACGGCAGTTTCGTCCTATAAGGACATTTTCAAACTTAAACATTAATGTATAGCATTTTATGTATGAGTTTGAAAATGTATATTAATGTAAAACATTTAATGTATAAATTTGAAAATATTCTCATAGGGTAACGCAGTAACGTTAGTTATAATTAAAAATAGTAAAGAACATAGAAAGTTTCATTTCTCATTTTTCATGATGATCCCCTACCACGTAGTAAAGGCTACGTCTATCAATTTATAGTTTGATTCATGGTATTATACAAGCCGTTTTTTTTTATCATGTATTTACATTGCTATATTCTAAACCGTAACAGATACGATGACGATTAAATGGGAAAATAGGTAACTGTCATCAGAACACTACTATAGTCGAAGACAATTTACGGTGACTTTGGCTCTTCGGGGAAAATCAAAAATGCTTTTTTGCGTTTTTTTTTAATAGAATGGTTATTTCGGAGATAATCAAAAAATTTAAAAAAATGTTATTGTATTCCAAGTATACGATGAAAATGTTATAATAAGTATTCGATAAAATGTTTCGTATCAACATAGCCACCATCAACTTTTTTATACGGACCTGTCTTTTTTATTACAGATATTGACAAAGTGATAAATTCACAATCCAAGGGTATATCACATTTAACATTTTTATAGAATTTCATTTGAAATAAATACCATCATCAGTGACAACTATTTTAAATTACGATCCTGTAGTTACTTTTTTTGTAAATTGTTTCGATTTCTCCAAAATAAAATTCAGACAACCCAATAAATTCGACAGGTAGGTACCCTAATACAATGAGAATTCGTACTTTTTCGATTTGGAAAATTTTGTATTGCCGTAATCCTTCTTTTAAGGCTCATTTCTCCCTTATCAATTATAATTCGTAATATCTTTATTATTCTCTATCCTGGAACTAACGAAAATATCAGTTTTTGGCTTCGATAATTTTGTTAGGGATTAAAATGGACACCAATATGTCTTGGTAAAATCATGTCGCTGGAATTGCAGAGGCTGCTTCTCGAAAGCTTGAAACACTGCTCTTAATCAGAAAACTGTACATACCCCAACAAGTTTTAATGCTTTATGAAGCTCAGATCAGATCTACTTTGGGGTATTCTTCACATGTATGGAGCTCCGCCCCTAAGCATACCATGAAGCTGCCAGATTCCATCCAGAAAAGAGCTATCTGCCTGATTGGAGACACAAACATCACTGGAACATAGTCTGGAACATCGATGAAAGGTTGAATATTTGTCTCTCTTCTATAGATACTTTCACGAAAAGTGTTCAAGTGACTTGGCACATTTGTTCCACCAGGAGCGGTACGTATCAGGAATACGCGACAGACAGTGGCTGCTCATCCTTTTGAGGTTCAATTCAGTACACTCCGAACTTCACTGTTAAGAAACTCTTCCATTTGGAGAACTGCGTTTATGTGGAATAAACTTCCTGCATACGTTTTTCCGAATGAATTTGATCCCTGGTGATTCAAATC
>WOGR01011076.1:0-10688 GCA_015342045.1 Leptinotarsa lineolata | reverse complement strand
TTTCTATTCGTCACTGTAACATAATTTCAAATTTAATTTTACGACTCTTCAGCCAATCATAAAACTCGGTTAGTAACAAGTATCCAATACGAACCGCTAATTCTAGAGTCCACGGGGACTAGCTGGCAGGCGGTTCATTTTTCTTTATTGTTTTTATGACTTTTGATAAAGCCGACACTCTATAAGAGCGCAAATATCGTTTACTGGGACTATACCTCTTATCCAAAAATGTTAATTATTTGAAATATTTCTTTCAGCTATTTTTTAAAAGTGAACACTGATATCCCTGTTAATATATTTCATTCCTATATGTACGTATTGTATTGTATATTATGTTGATCAACATTCACAGGAATACGGTTTCTTATAATTATTAAATACTATTCGGCGTCAATGAAATAGCGAAGGCGCTAATGTTGGTGCTGCAGTTTACGAATCAAACGCGACTTTTTTTTCAACGGCTATTTCCACAACACTATGAAAAGCAAGCTTTCAAGCCGTTATAATAGATGGCAGACAAATATTTTTCATGAGTGAAAAATAACTCCTTATTTTGCAAAATATTTTTTAAATATGAGAATTTTTGAAATGATATTCGTATCTTTAGTCAATTCAGTTTACCACTATTCATGAACATTCAATTTTTCTTGGGATAACAAAGACAGTACAGTATCGAGAGTAAAAACATCACATATAGCAGTGTCAATAAAACGAAATGTATCGCCAGTAGTAATAAATCCTTTTCTATTTAATAAATTATTGAAACAGGTATACACAATTCTAACACTTATTTGATGTGATATACTCAGTAAGATTTAGTGTTCAACAGTATCGAAAGCTTTTCAGAGATTTGGTGAACTGATAATAAAATAGTAATAGATTTAACGCATCTTTTATTATTTTATTAAAGCAATTTTAATTTTGAAACATGAAGAAATCTATATGAAACTAATTAAGGAAATTAGTCACATATCATTCTTATCTACGTTGATTGAACAAATACATGGTTACATAGAGAATACTGTAAACTAAATTAGGATATGAATAGAGCGCGCCGGATCGATTTATAACATAGCGCACTAAGTGTATTACGGGTTTTATACCGCCCGGCTCTGTTCACCGAATAATTGCTTCATTCTAAATAACGAACACTGTAAGGGCTTTATGCTTTTCGATGTGTTCAATATCAACTCAATTAGTGTATATCAAAACTTAATTACAGGTATGACAATGAACATAGTTTTGAAAGCTTCTGATAAGTTTGAATTAATTGTACAGCATGAGTGTTCTCAGTTGGAATGTTTTTGGCGAAGCACTTTGTGACACTTGTGTTTGTAATACCAGTAATTATGGATATTACTACCATAAGATGATAGCCAGATTTATTTAGCAGGCAAAATTTACAAATAATTTCATAATAATAACTTTTTACATAATGTATACCATTGTTGTTCGAAAAATCCTCGCCATGAATATTTTTTGGTAGATACGTTGCTGTGGTCTATTTCTCTTTTATTTCTTTTGTTGATAAATGATTTAATATCATTTCCGTGCAAAATTTTTCAATGATTTATCCATTTTGGGGTGGTATATTGGACACTGATGATTCTGTTAATATATTTGAATCCCATGTTTAAGAATATTGAGATTGTTATGCGATCAATATTCTTGGTTAAATTATCATAAATTGAGTTCGAATTATGAAGAATTTTTTTTAATGTTGATAAATAATAACAAAATCATAAACGAAGAGAATTTGGCTTTCAACAAGAAAATTATTGATTATTGTTAGGATACCAAATTTTTAAGACTATACTGTAATATATACCACGTGATCTTTTAAACATTCAAACCATTTCCAATTGAAAATTTGTTGTTTCATTTATTCTGTTAGAAAAAAATCACAAACATTCGAATTTGAATTTCAATCGAATTAATAATATCCATGATTATAATACAAGAGGAACAAAGCAACTACTGGTTAAATCATATCGCTCAAAATTTGGGGAGAAATCAATATTTTATTCAGGCGTTGAAATTTATAATAATCTTCCAGAGGAACTGAATATAAATCAAAAAACGAAATCCAGTTTTTTGATTTATATTCCGAAGTTTTTTCTGTATATATGATGCTTTATAAAGCTCAGATCAGACCTTTTTTGGAGAATTGTTCTCATGTATGGAGCTCCGCCCCTAAGCATATCCTGTAGCTGCTGGATTTCATTCATAGAAGAGCCATCCGCCTGATTGAAGACGCAAACATTACTTGCAACCTTGATAGTCTGGAACATCGAAGAAAGGTTGGAGATTTGTCTCTCTTCTATAGATACTTTCACGGGAAGTGTTCAAGTGACTTGGCATTTTTGATTCCATCAAGAACGGTACATATCAGAAATACGCGACGGACTATGAATGCTCATCGTTTCGAGGTTCAACTCAGTACACCTCGAACTTCACTGTTTGAGAACTCATTCATTTGGAAAACTGCGATTATGTGGAATAAACTTCCTGAGAACGTTTTTCCAAATGGATTTAATCTCAAGCGATTCAAATCCAATGTGAATCGCTACTTTCACACAGGCACCGCTCTTAGAGCGCCTCCAGGATTTTTCTGTAGTGCTTGTGTTTTATCCTTGAAAAAATAATATAGAGGCAATATGAATTATTCAACAATAAATAACAAGAGCAAATAAAAAAGTTTTGGGGATACAACAAGCAAAGAAAACGTTTCCATGGTGAAAAAGCAGTTTTTGGCATTTTGTCAGATATTATTCATCAAAATATGAAAGCATTATGTGCTTTCCTTCAAACACTCTACGGACAGTGCGTAATATTTTTCCATCCGCTACATAAATTTCGAACATTAAAAACGTCTCAGTGCCGTCGAATATTTCAAAATTCACTTAGTCTAACAATTCATTTTTAATAAATCGTGAACAGACATTGACAAAGCCTTTCTGAATATTACATCCATAGAGGAAAATTTCCTTTCGGTTTCTTTCGATTCTTGCATAAAATTTGTATCCTTCTTGGAGCTTTCGTGTATCTCGGAAAAATTTGCACTTCACTGATGATAATAATAGTATAACACAGAAAGATGGAGTGGCAACCATATTGATTTTTCCGACAGCTGATTTACCTTGCTTCGTGTAGGTTTTACTGGATTTTCATCAATTGATTTGCAATATATCAATATGATTCGACCTGGAATTGATATAGTGATATAATAGGCTTGTTCCAATTTTTTTTCCAATTCTCGAAGTAGTTCCGATATGCAGTTTTTAGTATGTCCTTGAGCTTTCTCAGCGATTCGGATTTTATTTTTTTAATCTCTTTTAAGCAAATTTGGATCATCGTTGACGTCATTCAACAATTCCTGAGCGTTGCACAAGATTTTTTGGTCAAAGAACCAAATAAAATAAATCTATTGTTTCAACTATTGTGAATATTTATAAAAAATCGTGAAACGCGACCATTTTGGATTTCAAAATTAGATCCTGTTGCCGAAACATGCCATTCCTTAGAGTGAGAGTTGCAACCACTTGTGACACGCTTTATTTAATTTACTTGTTACATAAAATTGAAATGAAGCGTAACACCTGCTTGATGAAATTGCTAAAGCGCATGAGGAACTTAATATGTAGTACTGTTCAGTTCTGTATATTCACATAAGAACTCTGATGGCTTGAAATCAGGTAATCCTGCTGAGTATTTGGCTGTTCTGACGAATTTTGCCAAACAGATGAATTCATTTTCTACAATCTGTATCAATTTGAAGATTTTTCCCACATTCCATCTCTGAGAATGGTAAATATTGGGAATCAATTGTCACGTTTTAGGATATAGATAATTCCAATATCTAAAATTAATTCAGTAAAGGTTTTTTTTTTTCAATAAATATACGAAATGTTGAAAATAATGAAGTTCATGAGTTCCACCCTGTATGAACTATATTACTGAAATTCTAGACAGTTTTCAAAACGACTGCTTTCAATTATGTAACAGACATTTCCATTACCAGCGGAAATCCTTAGACTTTGACGACTACAACTCTTGTAGAAAAAGTATATTGAAATCATTTCACTCGATCAAAATCCACTGCAAGGAAGTATCGCCAAACGACTCATTGGAAGTTTCCATCAATCCACATACCCCAGTAGCACGACTAAAGATAAAAAAGAGCAAGAAAATCCATCCGGGTTTTTTCCTCGAGACTGTTACCGATTGATTCACTTTCCTAATTATGCGTTTCTCAGAATGCTCATTACCATCTGGCAGACTTCATCTGCAGTCGTCGAGATTAATGGCACGTTCAAATGAGTCGCGTAAGATGCATTCTGGGTTTGTTGCTCTCTGGAAAAGGTCAGACGTGTCACATGGGATGAGTACTTTTTGTTGGACTGATATTTTTCTCTTCATCTGTTTTCGACAATTATGTCGTTTGTTTCATTGGAGAAATGGTGGTGATAAGTGGAATTCAATAGATTTCTACCTACAAAACATTCAATTTTTTTTTTGAATGTTTTTGTTGATTATGAATAAATCTTCAAATTTTTGTACAAATCATCCCACAAGAAAAAAAATAAATTTTGAGGCTCAAGCAATATATGAGAAAAATTATGAGCCGTCACAGGACACCTGGCAGATATGAAACAACGACATTATTCTGTACAATGCATAAAAGAACAGATTATGACAGAAACTGATATGGCATAATGTAAAAATGAAAATGTTGATTGTTTAGTCAATAAACATTCATTTTCATCAAATAATAAATTCAAAATCTAAACGTTCATTTCAAATTGTGACAACTCAATTCTTTCAATCGGGGACTTCGGTAATAGTTATATTCGATGTTGCTCCTGACGATATTACAAGGACAAATGCTCGATAATAACTGAAGTACGTTACAAAAGTATTAGACATAACATCATTACGGCTGGCGTCAATATTTTGGTTGGATTCTGACTGACTTGCTAACTAACTCACTGATTGACTGACTCGCTGATTGACTGACTGACTCACTGATTGACTGACTCACTGATAGACTGACTCACTGACTGGCTTACTGGCTGACACACTTTCTGACTGACTCACTGACTTACTCACTGTATGACTCAAAAACCTACTCACTGATTCACTGACTCACTGATTGACTGACTCACTGATTGACTGACTCACTGAATGACTGACTGACTGACTCACTGACATACTGACTGATTCACTCAATGACTGATTCACTCAATGACTGACTCACTGACTGGCTCTCTCACTAACTGACTCACCATCTGACTGACTCACTGGTTGACTGAGACTGCCTGACTGACAGACTGTCTGGGAAAAGAATCGCACAGTCGCTTGCGCATGGCGACCCGTCGCCACGCCAGCAATTGGTTTTACCTACAGCTATAGATGTTCCAATGTTCACCTAAACTCAGCTGTCTTCTTAATGTTTTATGTGTGAAATTTCGATGTATGTACTTTTTATATTTTATGACATGTATTTTATGTTTTTACAAGACTTTGGCAATAAGATACTAATCTTCCGACAATAAGTCATATATTGATCAATTGATTCACATCAAAAACTCCTTAAAAAGTAAAAACCACGAAATCGCGGCGAAATGGCGCCATTTTAAGAAAAAAAAAGTGTTGTTTTATCAAAACCGTGTCACAAATCAACGAAAACGATGGCAAAATTGCTTCAGCTTCCTCCGTATTCTCCAAATCTAGTTCTCAGCGACTTTTTTGCTCGCTGAAAAGAAATTTAGCGCCAATAAAGAGATAATCGTCGATACTGAAGCCTATTTCGAGGCTAAAGATGCATCGCACTATAAAAATGTTGTATTACTCACGAAGGCATCTATATTGAATAATAAAATCAATTTTTATCAAAAAAAATATACTATTATTTTATATTGATATAAAAATCTAGTATATTGCAAATGATGGTTGTGAAAATACTTTTGTTTGAGTGAATTTCATCAAAGTAAAACTGGAGCAACTCCATTCAAAATATAAATAATATTTTTTTCCTGTTCCGGTATGAACGATTCGACACGAATTCTAGCTACTGGAAACATTAAATGTCATTTGAATATTATATAGCGTCCATTATAGAGACACTGAAATATTAATGTAACAGTTGTGCAGTTCACAAGTCTTTTCATTGCGTCGAAAAATTCCATTCGCTTCCATGTGTGCATTCTATGTCTGCATCGAAACAATTCACAATATTTATTTCAGCGAATAATACCAACTTCTGTATTCTGTTTATGATGAGAAAACAGTATTGTGAAAATACTGATTGACTTGTTGGAGAAATATCGTTGTACCTTTTCAACTGACTAAGAGGAAGAGATAATACAGACATGATAAAGAATAAAAAAGGATCGAAAGGAAAGTTGTTCCCTGAATCTGATTTCGCCTGTTCAATTTTGTGTTTTTTCATCTTAATTTTTTTCGAATCGTCATTTTATTTATTCTATTCAAAAATTTTTCTTACTCACCAAAACAAAATGTTATGTCTGGACGCACGTTTTGCTAGGCAAGTTTGCATCATCAGGGGATTGTCCTCTAACGCTTTGGTTTGTGGTGGGAAGAGCGTACGTAGGCGCTACCCTCCCACCGAATACCACTTCCCTTTCAGTTTTGTTTCAGGACAGGATGATGCCAACACAAAAAACTCCTCTCACCAGAACAAAAATTTTTACTATGTGACTCAATGACTGACTCACCGACTGACGGACTCACCGATTGACGGATTCACCGACTGACGGACTTACCCACTAACTGACTGACCGACCGACTGACTGACCGACTGACAGTCTGACCGACTGAACGACGGGCCCACTGACCACACCAGGAATCCGGTTTACGTGCGGCTATAAATGTTTCACCTAAAAAAACCACTCTATCAAACTACAGTTATTCGAATACAATCCAACCCTTTCCATTCATTCCACTTTCTACACAATCTAATTAACAAATAGATCGAAACGGAAGGCATACCTGCCTACCATCTTCCGGTTCTACCAACACAAGAAATTTAATTATCCTCCGAGTGAGTGGATTTCGCCCAAATCGCAATTATACAAATACGGTGGCGGTATCTGTCTAATCCCTTTTGCGGCATACGAAACAAAATGCTCTAACCGTCCACCTTTTTCAGACAATTAATCAAATCGGTCCGAAAAAATACGCAGGATTAAGGCTAAGTGGAATTGGTCGGTGTCCGGCAGATGTCGCTTGGAGGGTATTTAATTTAAAAAATAATAGGGAAAATCCCTCAGGTGAAGTGAAACAGGTTTTCGATTCGAAAATTGGATTGATATGTGTTATCAAGCGTTAAACAATATACTGGTCCATCATTCACAGTTACGTGGCGCTATAAACATACACATTGAACGATGGTCTTGTCTGCTGTAACATACTTCGACACCCATAACGTTATGTTCGTGGTTGAGTTCTTAATGATCAAATGTGGTGTGTGGAATTTTTTATGTGAAACATCTATATTCGCACGTACAATTGATTGCTGGCGACGGGTCGCCATGTGCAAGTGGCTATGCGATTCTCTTTCCAGTCAGTCAGTCGGTGAGTCAGTCAGTCAGTCAGTCAGTGAGTTAGTCGGTAGGTATATCAGTGAGTCAGTCAGTCAGTAAGTTAGTCAGTCAGTCGGTGAGTCATTTCGGGTTAGCTAGTGAGTCGGTGAGTCTGTGAGTCAGTTAGTGTCAATCAGTCGGTCAGTTATTGGGTCAGTCGATTAGTAAGTCAGTCAGTGAGTCAGTCAGTCAGTGAGTCAGTCAGTCAGTGAGTCAGTCACCCATTCAGTGAGTGACTCAATCAGTCAGTGTGTCGGTGAGTCGGTTAGTCAGTCGTTCAGTTAGTGAGTCTGTTAGTGAGTCAGTCAGTCAGTTGATAAGTTAGTCAATCAAGGAGTCAGTAAGTTAGCTCATCAGTGAGTCAGTCAGTGAATGAGGCTGTCAGTGAATCAGTCAGTCAGTTTGTCGGTGAGTCAGTCAGTGAGTTGGTATATCCATGAGTCGGTTAGTGAGTCTGATATCGGGGATCCTGCTAGTTTTTCATTGAGTTTAAGCTAAATGTGAGCTAGCAGATGGTTGGAATAGAAGCCTCAAATGAGTCCCACAGTTGAAGAATATTTTCAAAAAATATTTCTGACTTCATTGTATATATCTCAGATGATCTCCGGAATATTCATTCCAAACGAGGAGCAAAAATTTGTTCAATAGCGTTATGAGAAAACCAATAATGAGGTTAAAATTACTGCAAGTTCCAAGTTACAAAGAAGTGAAATAGTTTTGTTTGGTTCTGTCATCTTAAAGGTAATAGCAACAAATTTAAGGATAGAGTACAAAATTAGTCTGAAATTGGTCCAAATTTATGGCCTGAAAATAAATACGGAGGATTTTTTGTTGGATCGAAAGTATATCACCTATTCACATTTGCATAACGGTGATTTCCGATGAAAGAAAGGCGAAGATAATTTCCAGAAAAAGAAAGATTTTATCCCCACCGTATTCATTGATTTGTTGAATCTGAATGTGGGAAACAGGCCAAAGCACGCGTCGTTTTAAGCGATCTAATGCCAGCTCATTACATTTCGGTCATTCCCTCTTATCTGCTTACATGCATGTGGAACCAGAGACGTGCCCAAAATATATTCTGTACAGAAAAATATGAAAAACAGATACATTATCATTTCTATTTTTCTACTTCCTATTTCCAAACATATGGAAACGAGTCCCTTCTACGGAATATTTCCTTTGCAATTCAAATGAAATATAAACTTCTCAAAACGATTTCAAGTTGTGCAGATAATTAATTCTTCATTGGCGAGACCAGAATTGTCAATACAGTACATATTGTAAGCAAGGGATCTGAATATAATGAAAATTGGCGAAAGTGCAACAATTTTTGCTGGCGGTGTGACCAAAATTTTGGCGGAGGTTTCTTTGTAAAATTGGCGAAAGCGTGTGAAAAAATACCTAAGATAAGTGAGGGCAAAATAGAATCACTCGACACTCAACATATCTAAAACAGCTCTGATGGAGTTCACAATTAGTAACTCTCCCGAACATTTTGTTATCTACGAAAACAGGGATCTGCAATTTGGATATCGTCTTTCTACTAGAATATTAGGCCTCTCATTAGACTATAAACTCACAGGAACTCCTCAAATTGGAACACGATATGGTGGAATGAGAAAAAACTGCTATGTTCAAGGTATCAAGTGTTGATGGTCTCTATAATCACAACTTATGAATTAACGTGTCTAGGAACGGGCCTAACCCTTTCCAACATTATTATTCAACTCGTTCTTGAGATGAACTGAAGACCAGTATTCATAGAACAACTTTTACCAAAAAAGCTTTCATTATCTTGGGCTTCAAATGTTCAATAAGGTAAATGATACAATCAAACAATCTCCAAATTTGAACAATTCCAAATCAAGATTGAAAAAAGTCCTTGTTGAAAATAATACCTCATAACCTAACCTGGTTTTTTAATTATGTGTACGCATAGATGTTTTATTAATGCTACAATATTGCTACAATTATTTCATATCTTAACTGTTTCTATCCCCAGACGATTCCCTTGTCACTGTACATATAAAAATATTGCAATTATAACTATGTACATTTCAACAAAGAATAATAAATATCATTTTTATCTTTATTAATATTATTGTATGAAATATACCCTACGAGGGTATTTGTGTATGTATCTATAAATGTTTAGCTTATAGTGAGGCATCTCACGCTCAAGATTTACTCTTCGTGAGTTAGCTTAATTTATCTGCAACACAATAGTTTTCATAATATTTTTGTATAACTTATGTGAACTTGTATGAATAAATTCAAATAAAATTCAGAATAAACACTAGTACAGTAGTCTACAACTGATCTTTATGTTACGCCACTGCAACAAACCATTCTGGCATCAAACTAACACCAGACTACTTAATGTACCATCCTTTTATTCTAGCCAACTATTTGTCTATTCGAATGAATTCCTCAATGAATATCAAATTAATTTTACATAATGAACTCCGAGTGCATTAGAGGTATTATCTATCTAAGTTGGGAATGAAAAAATCCGTATACTTTGCCGAAATGAATGTTTAATTGAATAACAACCGGGGAGGGGGAGGGAAAGATTAAAATCGTGGCACAGTCATTTACAGACCAACGATTGTATTAATTCAGAGTTGTAAACTTTAATGGATGTTATTGATCCACGGTGAATGCATTTTTCGATCATTCGTTAAGGGATAATAACGAGCAATATTTCCCAGCATCAAAATCGATCTGAAGTATCGTCAGACACTAATCTAATTGAGTCAATAACGAAGAGTTATGGTTCATCAAAAGTTTGCTGGACATTGCTATTCTTCCATTATCTATTATTATTGCTTCAAAGTCTTAGTGAGAACATCTGCTCTATCCACTACCATAATATAATCAGAAATAAAAATTATTGCGAAGATCCAAACTTTTTGAAGAACAAATAAAACTATCAGCAAGCTGATTCCTTGACATCATATTATTTATTACGTGACTTTGAGTGGTTGCACCTGAATTCTTACCAAAAACTAAAAAAATGTTAGCTGTCACGGGACACCCGCCATCGAAATTATTTTTTACAAGTAATATGCATTAAAGAAC
>WOGR01011075.1:0-10688 GCA_015342045.1 Leptinotarsa lineolata | reverse complement strand
GAATTCAATCGATATAATATAGGTGTTATTCAACAGGATTACGAGATTGCGGTTTTTGCGATTCCTAGTTTCTTCCCTTCTCTCTCCCCCTTTTTCCCATGCGAGTAACCAATAAGATCGGGAGATAATCAAATACTATTAAGATGGGATGATGATAAAGTAGGGTATGAGGTACAGATCAATTTCATTTATGATAAACTTCAGCTAAAATTGAAATCTAAGTATCTTTAATTACGCGTTCAACAAAGTTTTCACGATTCTGAAGTTTTACTTAATTCTCGATTAATGTAACCAACTAACTTAGCGTTTCAGCGGAAGCAATTCAAGAATAGTACAGTTGATGTTCAGAGAGATTTGAAGTTTTGCCCCTACACTGATATGGTGTAGAGGGCTTTCAAACTGATAATTTCACTTCGATTTACATTTTTCCTGGAAATAAATAAAAATTTGAAAAAAATATTGATTTGGTAGATAAATACCTCGAATAAATTGAATTTATTCAATATCAAGGTAAATTCTCTGAAATTAGTGTGGAGTAACAGTGGAATAGTATCCGCCATAGTATCCTGAATGAGGATGATCTGGTACTTATTAGGAACATAATCTGATATTGTGGAATAGTATCCGCTTTGAGGACAACCAGAACACTTTGATAATGTTTACCACAGTCGTAGACGGAACGTCATGCACACAAATACAACAGCTTTGACATAGACTATATTTGCTTGAAAAAATATATTCTGGAATTTTATTGCACTAGAACGGCGATCTTCAAATTGAATACTTTTTGTTCTTGTAGAATGTAGTCCGAGATGATTCAAATTGAAATCTAAAGGGATTCAGGTATGAGAGAACTTCGTTAGATTCCTCTTCATAGTGCTACCATATCATAAACGTATCATAGTCAATGTTGATTTATAGTTAATAGATAAAGAGTTGGACGAAAAGGTATCCAAATCGATGCAATAAAAGGTTTGAATTTGGGACTGTATTTCTAATTCAATGTGATTGAATTTTTTTCTAATTGAATTTTTTCATCTTTTGATTTTGGAACATTCTAGAGGATCGAGTTTTGAACATTTACAAATGTGTATACTTGATTATTGTGTGAAATTACTAACCGTGAGATCTGACATTCTAGTTGTTCAACATACGGCATGCTATTTTCTTCACTCACTATTTCATTTACTTTTGATCATTTTCATTTCTATATTGATATAAGAAATTCCAAAACACTTTTTTTCGCCTCTCTCGGGTTTATGGGTGACAAGTGACATATTATCCACTGGCTATTATGAATCAGCATTAGACCAAAGAAACACCTTATGATGTTGTATGGTATAAAAATTTTATAAATATTATTTCATATTGGTTTTCAAAAACATTCACAATTGACACAATTGACTACATTTTCCTCACCTATACTCTTGATAGCTATAATTTGCAAACCATATTTTGTCCTAAATTTAAAAGTTTATATTACAGAACAAGTAAATTATCACTACTGTTCAATTCAATATTTGTCATTGAAGAAAATGCCTTTGCTATAATCGAAAAATGTTTGTTCACTGCAAATTGAAAAGTTCATGCTATTGTATTTAATGTACTTTTTATTCAAGAAACTTTAATAGATATTCGTCAGCAATCATTTTTTCCTATGAATAATAATTTAAAATTCATAATGATAACATGTATGATAGAATACAACATATTAGTGGGGGGAACATATTGAGGATAATTAATGAATAATAGTGGAATAAAATAAAAATTTCAATTATCTTTTCTTCGGTCCAGTACAATGAAAATAATATTTCTGTAATAACAATATTGGCAGTATTTTTGCGACAAAGGAACAAAAAATTAATTGTGGACTTCAATGTATGAAATATTCAGAATTTCAATATTTTTCAGTTTCACTACAAAGTAGAATTCAAAAATGCTCATCAGAAAACAATTATTTTTCTGGCTTAAACTATAACCTATCT
Organism: Leptinotarsa lineolata; assembly: GCA_015342045.1. Taxonomy (NCBI): domain Eukaryota; kingdom Metazoa; phylum Arthropoda; class Insecta; order Coleoptera; family Chrysomelidae; genus Leptinotarsa; species Leptinotarsa lineolata. Next base: position 8,703 of record WOGR01011075.1, on the reverse strand, counting down.
TTCACATTTCCTTAGTTTTGAAAAATAATTCACCAGATTCTTATGAAAATGGTCATTCTCTGATATTATGTTGTACAAATTTACATTGAAAAAATGAATATAGTCACTTCAATTTCTAAGTATTTGGAACAACTCTTTCATGAAAAGTCTACTTTATTTGTATCAGTTTCAAATAATGACACGGAATTCTTTGGAAACGTAATTCATTTGGATTATCTTGATTTTGCTAATGGTTATTCATGAGAGTTACTCCAGTAAATCTAATTTAACTGAACTATAGGTTTTTCAAATCGATAGTACGATCTCTGTGGTTGACATGATTCTCACTCTCTATAATAAATGACATGGTGTCGGTCTTATCACTTTTAAAACTAGTCTACTGCAACCTGCATCATTATGGCAGTCATTAAACTCTGCTTCATTGAGAGAAATTCAATTATGTTCGAATCTTTGAATGTAACGCAAATTAAATTATCCCCTGGATTCGGAACTCCATTTATTCGGTAACATCTGAATATATTACTAGTCAAGTAGAATAATGGAGATAATCGATTAAGTTACGGCTTTATGGTGAGAAATATTTGAAGAGGTTATAATATTGAGTTGTCCCTTTTTTGGTAACATCTTCACTCCTTCAATGTATAATAAGTTACTCTTTGAAGAATTATAGACATTTGAAATTTACTTTCGTATGATTTTTCAGATTACTGTATTGATTATTACATTGATATTGATAGTGAATGAAGGTATACATAATTCAAAACACTATTTTTTCACTTCTGCCAAAAATATCTCTCTATTCAAGCCAGTCATACCATATTTGTTCATTACAAAGTTCATATATACAATGCGGACGTAAAATATCCACCCCTCTCAACTTTTCAATGGAACTAGATATCAAGAACTAAAAGTCCAAATCTCTTCATACGTTGTTTCAAAAGGCATCAACCTCCATAATAAGTAGGTTTGTTGGATAACATTAGGTCACCCCTCCTCTAATTTAACAATTGCTTTGTTGCATTTATAAAAGATGTATAAATGACTCGAAATGAGCTGATCCTGGTAAATTTTTGTTAGAAGCTCAAAACTCTTTCTGCTGTCCAGATATTCAGTATTTCTTTAGCAAAACATTAGGTGATGCCGATGACTAGTTCTGATTCAATGAAACTTCTTGCAACGTCAATCCTTGCAAGAAAGTTAGCAGCTTCATATTCTTCCAAGTGAATGTGACCAGGATTCGAGGCTTGAGACAATATGTTGACGACATTTTTCTTGGTTGTTTACTACAAACTTGGACGTTTATTGGTGAGGGCTACTTCGAGACTTGGCTCTTCGAGAATATTTTTATCGATTTAGGTGCGAGGTTATTTGTCGGTATTTTTTCCAACACATAAATTAGATCTTTTTGTTACACTATTCAGAAACATTCTCCGTCTCAACGTTACTTTTATGGTCTCAGATTCAGAGCTGTCCAAAAACAAAAGGTTGGGAACATTAAGGCGGATTTCCACCAAACAGCAACTGTGTCGATTTCGACAAATATTTTGAAGAAATTGTGTCGCGGGCGACTGTTTTTGTCAACAACGAAATGAGCCGTCGGCAGGCGGAAAGATCAAAAGGTTTCGGTGTTTTGTCGGTGTTTTTGTAAACAGAGTTTTCAATGTGAGAACGGTCGCTATGTGAAATCTGCCATTATTTCATCCTTTCTGTAATCTATTCGTCGTCTTAACAATGATCTCATCTAGTAGGTATTTTGGTTTTTTTCGCTATCGCTCCTTTCGTTTAACATATTCGATTTTGAAAAAATCAACAGCCTATTATGAAAACATAGTCTAGACAAGATAAGATGAAAACTGTTCGTGTGGTTGAAACGATAAAAAACATTTCACATCAAAACACGCGACTCAGGTTGGTTATCTGGTCTGGTCTGTCGACTTCCTAGTTTGTTTTCGAAACCGAAACAATTTTCTTGTTTCTATTTTTGAAAACGAAACTAGTCACAAGTGAGTCCTTTTGGTGAAAATCCGTCTATCAGGAACTTGTTCAAATATAATGTGGAATTTCAACAGCATACATGAACTTTTCGAAATCTTCCTTGATAATTACTCCTTTCGATAAACTATTTTCCAACCATTAATATGCATCTTTGGAATGAGAATTGCCTCTATTGGTTCAAACTCACAAAGGCAGTTTGAAGGTTGATTGAGGATAATAATCTGGTACTTATTAGTGATATGGAAATGATATACTGATTTATAAGTTAGGAAATATCCAAAACAGCGGAGCAAGAGCTTAATAGACTAGTCTCCAACATTCAATTACTTTCATGGTGCCTGGAACTTTGCCTCATAACATTTTAATCTGACTGTACCTATAATGTTGCAGCTATCCCATTATTCTAACTGGGTTCATAATTTATTACTCTCCCCACAGTAATACTCCCACTGAAAACTGAAACTCTGGAAGTTTTTTTCATCATCAAACTTTTTCACTTGTTATAAATGCCGACAACTTTTGAAGCAATCAATTCGCAGCATCGAAGAACTTATATCTTTAGAGAAATTTCGACAGACTAATTCTCACTATCAGCAAACTGTTTGAATGAGTTTCAAATATTTGAAATTGAAATACATTTGAAAATACTGCACCAATAATTGCGATTCAGATTGAGTCAAGTGGAATTGCTCCATTACAGTGTTTCGAAAGTTTAGAAGAAATAAAAAGCTTATGTGATTAGGAATTTTTTTATTTTTTCATATATCACATTATGAAGTAGAACTAAAAAAGGAATATTTTTCAGGAGAAATTAGAAAGTGAGAAACTCTAAAAAAAATTTGATACACCAATAAAAACTTTTCATGTGAGTTTTTTTTAGATACATATCGGCGAAAAAAGATAATTCCGCTCAGTCCTGATAAAACTAAAATCAAATAATCTACTGCAGAAGTTCTGTTATCAATTTGGAAACTGACAACATATTTATCGAGAATGGATCATACACCAAATTTATTGGACCATCTGTCGACAATAAATTTGAAGACCACATCAGCGGTCTGCGTCTGAGTTGTGTTCAAGGTATTATTCTGTCAAGATGATATCAAATGAGTGAGGATTTGCTGATTCTGCTTTTTTTTGGGTTTCTCACTAACCAAAAAAACATTGAACAATTTCTAAAACGCTCATCAAAGAAGAGTAAATATTCTACTGACATCAGCCTAAATATTTGAGAAATAAAATAATTCACAATAGGAATGAAACTGCTAATTTGAAAAATTACTGTTTTGGCATACTTCAGTAATATTGATTGACGTATTTATTTCAAAAATTACACATGAATCTCAATCAATGACTTCATCATCAATAATTCAAACAGAGAACCTCAATAAATTTGGAGAACAATTGAATAATAGAAACTGAGAAATTGATAAATTTGTTAATATCTGTGTCTTCCTAATAATGTGTGTAATCATGATAGATTCATATATGTACGAAATTATAAAGGTCTCATGATCAGTAATGATTGCAATCGTTACTACAATCGTAGGAAAAAGTATTCGCGACTATACAGTAAGAGAAGTTCTGCACTTTTTTATCAAATTTACGAAAATACTGACATATTTAATTGACTTTTTGATGCCTTCACTGACTCAGAAGTTTTTTATAACAAACTTCTGAACACTATTGACTCTATAGACAAACGGTCAACTAGTCAAACACCTGTACTACTAGACAAGATGGAATAATTTCCAATAAATATCAAAGATAAATATAGAAAATCATGAACGACCTTAGAGGAAAAGACGAGAAAACCAACCAGAAATAAATTTGGAGCTGGATTTCTTCAACTTTAGGCATTCTGAAGATGCAGTTCTGGAATTTGGCAGCAGTGATTTTTGAGAAAATTAATTCAGATCATCGCCTGATAACGCCAAATAGCGAACAGCTCATAAAGAAAAGTGTTACAGTTCTGGAACGTGAAACTTTAATTTTGAATACATTTTTCTGTTACAAAAAATAGTTATTTCTATCATAAATTTGATGAGCTTTCACAATGTTGCGACATCAATTGTGTTCAATTACAGTTTGAACTGATAATTGGAAAATTATTTTCTGCTAGAATAAATCTCTGTTTTGGAATAAATCATGTGATAAGCCATGTGATTTCATTTCATTGATTCACTCATTAGTTAATTTTTGTTTCCCAAACGAAAGACATTTGTATGTGTTGTTGATAGATTATTTATGTCCAACATACGGCTAGGTCTTCAAAAAAATTCAACTTGGAAGATTTATGCCATCGCATACTTTTTTGTAGACCTATAAAGAACAATTTATAGTGAGTTTTTTCGGTATGATTTTGATGAAAGCTCGCAAGGGTAGCTATCTCAACCAATTTACATAAATCATTGATAAATCATACACATTATTGTACCTCTTAAATCTTCGTTCATCATTGATGAAAATCCGTTATTCAGTTTTGAAGTCTATCGCATTCAGACAGACAGACAGACATGAAGGATGACTTCAATTCATGGTATATATTGATACAAGTAAAAATTTGAAGTTGTACTTTTACTCAATTTCTAATTTTACTAAAAGCATAATTTGGAAAGTTTAGTGGAATTAACCAGCCTACTTCCACAAACATATACAGTACTTCTTCAGACTGAGGAAACCCCTCCTTAAACATAGGTTGGAGCTAGAATGCGACAGAAGTACAAGACTCTTAGGTCTTATCTTCGACGAAAAACTGACATGGGGGGCCACATGGTAATGACTTGATCCTCAGATGTAAAAAAGTACTGAATTTAATGAGTGCTCTGGCACATATTGATTGATAAAGTAATGTAAAATATTGAGATATGTGAATTGATTATATATTGGACTACGATTGTATGAATTACAACTCGGGATACGATTTTAGATTGCAGAAATTGGAATCAACCAACCATTTCATTTGAAATTGTTGGGGAAAAGAGATACTATTTACATGTCAAGTTATTTCATTTTATGAGTGAACATTCATTCATCGAGATTTTTTCAAGGTTATAATGTATGCACAAACCAATCAAGAGTGAAAATCAACGAATTTTGTACCGCCAATATTGAAGAATGAAGTACAGTATTGAAAGAATTTGTTTCGTGTACAATATTACACTCGTATAATCCTGGAACCCTCCTAATGGTTAGTAATAATGAAACATTGATTTTCAGGAGTGGAAATCTACAAATTGAATCTGACTGAAACAGTCTTTTATCACGAAATGAATGTAATGGATTGATGTGTTTCTCATGGAAACATCAATACCTGCGATATAGATAAAAAGGTATTGTTTTCTAGTCATTCCTACATGTGTATTCAAACCAGTTCTTAGAAATATCCATCGGTATTAATGATAATTTCATCTACAATAGGATGAGATACGATACAAATAAAAATTCGTAGAGAGTAACGTGAGAAAATGTTACGAATAGTGAATATACATACCGAGTAGTCCATGGATAATGCATTGCAAGTTAGAACTGCCAGGAAAAGATTCTTTCTCGAAATTCAATAATACATCAATTTTGTTTGTGGTAGGAACAAATGGGGTACAATTCCCAATTTTTCCCATTTCTTATATATTGCTTTGTTTTCAAAAACTCGTATTTTTGTTCGAGATAAATGGAGATTTCAGCTACAAAGGTAACACCTTTCCCAAAGAAATTTCAAAAGTTGCATCGATTTCGAATGGAAACAGGCAGTTTCGAGCATATCTCCCTGGCAACAATTTCAGATAGGCATAGCCTGTCTTGTAACTTATGCTAAAGTGTGAGTATTACCATTTTGAGTTGATCGATAATGAGTTACTTGGTTTTAAAAGTGATGCAAATGATTGATTTCCATTTCAAAAATAATGAATGCTATTGAACCAACAGCATCTCAAGGGACATCTCTCTGGAAAATTGTTCTACAGTTTGTTCCAAAATTCCGCGAAATTGAATTGGTCTGGAATATGAAAGGGTAGGGTAAAAATTTCATACTTGATGAGGCTGTAGAGGTAGTAATATTGGAAAAATTGCAATGGATAGTACGCATAGTACATGACTATTAGCCACTGCGATGGAAATGAGTCATACTAGTGCACTTCAAATATAATGAAATAGTACAAGGTTAATTTTCTATTGTGCTTTTGGACAAGTGTATTTTATGCTTGAATGGTGCTACTGATCGTCACAATCTTTATTGGGCCGATAGCACCCCCAAGGTTATTCACGATGTACACACACACGAAAATTCTCAAGAGATGAATATTTGAGTTGGTATTCTTGACAATTTCGTTTTAGTTCATTCAAAATGAAATAGCTCTTGATTGATAATTATCCCGCATATATGGACAGAAAAAAGATGTTTGAATAAGACGATGCTCTTTCATATTACTCACAAAATATGTCCAATTATTTGAAGATCTCGAGGTCGCTGAATAGAATTGAGGGGTGCCATTGAGTTAGTCTTTAGGATTTCATTTTTGAGACATGAAAAGTGGAGTGTATCCAAGTCAACTTTTTTGGAAGGACGTCCCCTCCCAATCGGTATCGAGTGACACCTCACTCAAGAAGTCTTTCAGTTCAGTATCTAACCCTGTATAATTTGAATTTACTTTATCAAATGTTTGAACTGAGCTCCATCGACTTGCATACAATAGTATATCTTTTCTTACATTTTGTTAATTATTAGGTGTTAGTAGCCTACAAAACCTGGTAATTTCTTTGCGTGAATAATCCACAGTGGTTGACTGCATCGCGTAGATAGGTGGCCATTCTGAAGAATCTCTCTTTCCTAGCCATATACCCGGAAAATTATCAAGAAACTGTCGTACTGTTACTACCCAATGGGAAAGAGTCCCATCTTTTTAGAATAATTACTCCTTGTCGCAATAGACGATCTAACTGGTTGTTGATGGTCAACTTTGACTATTCGATAAATTGAAATGTCATTAAACATTTATGTTTGCTCCAAAAAGAATGGTTCTATAATATGGTTACCTAGAATTTCTGTCCGAGAAACATGTGGTGTACAACGAAGTTGAATTACGGTGAACGCGTTCCTAGAGGATCTCACAAAATTCAAATCTGTTGTTGGAATATTTGCTTTATTCATAAATCATTTTCGTTTTGTGACGGTGGAATTTTCGTCGATGAAGAACTCAGAAAATGTGTGTACGGCTCTCTCCTAATAGTTGGGACTACTTGGTGAAAGATTGCGTATTTTCCATCAACGCAACGTGGCCTAGAATTGAAACATTGATGCCTTCATTATCGATTATTCCTGAGCGGTCATGTCTGTTATTATTGTTACGAGTTTCCATGGATTTATGCAGTATTTTTTCACGTTTATAATACACTATGTCAATCCGATCTTGAAGTGTAAAAGAGTATAAACCAATTTTTATAAAACAAAAGATGATAAAATGATTACTGTAGTTCAAACGGGACAAGAATAAAAAACTTCAATAACGAAATGGTGCTGACAGTCATTTTTTTAGAATAATTTTAACGAAATTATCGACTTTCACAGTGAGTTCACAGTTTCATTATTTTCATTAGTATCATTCAATAGTGTTCGGTTCGAACATCTGAAAAACTCAAATTGTGTGTCCAAGTTGATCTCTCAGTTTGGAATACAAATTGAAAAAAGTGTTACCTGATATTGCCTATCTTTGTTATGTCAAAAATGCTAAAGATCTTTGAAGTAAGGTGTCACTCGACTATTACTTCCATTTTAAATTCCTGACATGGAAATTGTGGTTAGGATGGGGTAGCTGATGAAGGGTTAATTTTTACGTAGAAAACCGAAGTTGACATACTTCATGAATTTATTTTAATCTCAGATACGAAGTGAATTTTTATAGTATCAATACAATACACAATATCAACATTCGGAGTCGTTATGATTTTCATATCACTACACATTATGAATTGGAGACCCAAGCTATATCTGCCTATCTGTCTGAAAGCGATATCTTCAAAAACCAACGAACCAATTTTCATACGATTTTTACCAACTGAGCTCCATAAGTTATCATGAAGCAAGCAAGTAATTATTCCCGACAAAATTCTAAAAGCCAGATTATGTACATTTCTAACCGAATATAATCTACTGTCAACATCCCAGTTTGGGTTTAGAGATAATAAATCTACTACTGATGCAATTCATTCCCTAACAAGAGCCATCTATGAATCTCTAGACTCAAGTACCCCTTCAATAGGTGTTTTCATAGATCTGAAAAAGGCATTCGATACGGTCGACCACTCAATACTTCTAGATACCTTAGAAGATATGAGCGTAAGAGGTACTGCACACAAATTACTAAAAAGCTACTTAACAAATAGGAAACAGAGAGTGAGAATTGGAAGCCAAATCAGTGCAGAAATGAAAATAACATGCGGTGTACCTCAAGGGACAGTATTGGGGCCGGTGCTATTCGTGATCTATTTGAATGACTTATTCATACAAAAAACAATCGGGAAAATTATAAGTTTTGCAGACGATACGGTAATAAACTATAAAGATGAAATCTGGTACAATCTTAAACTAAACATTGAAAAAGACCTAAGAAATCTCAAAGACTGGTTTGACAATTTTGTCAAAACAGTATTCTTACCATTCAGCAGTCTCTCAACATCCTTGTCAGAAAACACTCTGAACATTCAAAAAGATCT
>WOGR01011074.1:0-10688 GCA_015342045.1 Leptinotarsa lineolata | reverse complement strand
ATTGCTTACAATCTTGTACTATCGTCTTTTACTCAATAAATCAACTCGTACAAATTGCAGAATTGATGACAGTTATAATTGTCAAAAAATACTTATAGCAACAACTTTTTGTTTTTTCGAACACGGCTTCATCGATAATAATGTCTATGTAAACAACAGTTCAAAAAAAAGTGTAGTTAACAAACATCACACAGAATTTTTCCCGTATCAACTAATTATGATACCTTGTTGTCCACATTCCCTCCTTCATTGGATTCTAGACACAAGGACAGTGCCGATCCCAGAGCCCTAATACCCTTGCCCAGGAAAGATTGAATGTCTGATAAAAATGTCTCCTTCTTTACATCTGATGGCACTAAGAGTGCTGTTACTTCTGGATTCAAGCTAGGAGCTTGTAATTCTTGGCAATTTTGTGGTACCTGACAGCTCTCGATCAGACTGACTTTTTTTTCTTCTTTTGATCCTTGCGAAATGTAAACTTTCCATCCTGAGGCTAGTTCGTTGGAAATTTCCGTATACTTCCGTATACTTTGTCGTTCGTTGGTCTTTTATCCAGTATTTCTGGCATTTCTTCTCTCTTGGAAACAGCTTGTTCATCATCATCTGACTCATGACGGCTATCGCTGCGGCTATGACTTTCAATGCTCGATTCACTATGACTATGATAAAAAAATCTGTTTGTTTTTTCATGGCGTATTTTATCATTATTCAACACACAAACGAATTGAAATCAACAAGATTCGTCTTGTTAGGTTGACAATGCAAAGTTGACTACACCAAGATTAATCACCCCACATTGTCTATTTAACAAATGGGTTTTTTGTACTTTGTTGTTTCATCAACATTATAACAGAGCTCCAAAAATGTCTATTTTACATGTGAGCTTGCTGTTTTGTGCTATTTTACCACTTTACTCAGCATTGTCTATTCCACAAGTGAGTTTCTCAATTTATTGGTATTCCCTAATATTCATAACAGAGCTCCAACATTGTCTATTTCACATGTGAGCTTGCTGTTAATTTCTATTTGTACTGAGTCGATTTGGCCGAGAACAGAGGGAATGAATTATAACAGTTACTTATTTGAGCTGACGTTGAGTTCTTTTTCCAGTTTTCTCATTTTCTGTTTGAGTTTTTCAAACTCGTGTAATTTGCGTTTATTTGCTTTCTTTCCCATTGTTTGGCTAGATATTTTATCAACTTTTTATTTCGAGCGGCACGTCTATGCACAAGAAGTGTAATGACTCAAACCAGGGCCACCAAACACTACAAAAAGTTCTTCTTTCAGTTTGCGCGTCATAGCTTTAGAAAGAATTACTACAAGGTGATAAATCTATTCGGATGTTAACAAATCGAAATATAATTGGAACTTATGAAATACCTCTCAATTTTTGGTATCATCACTCTGTGATATTTAGTTTGAGATTTTTATTGTTTGTATATTATGGATTGTTCTCCACCGACAAAAATGTGGCACCATCCTGTACGACTGGCATTCTTCGACGGAGCAAAATGGGCTCAGTGTCGGGTATGCGTTCGTGCATGACCTACGACACCACGATTCACGGACACACTCTCATCATCGACCGCTTCCTGCTTACTCTCCTGCGGCCCACCAGGAAAAGGTCAATTCCGCCTACTCGATCGACAAGTATGTTTCGAATCGTTATTCTTTTGCTACACTTCAAGTGCGAATTAGTTTTTTCACGATCTTAAAATTTTGGTTGTGGATGAATTTTGTACAGAAATATACAATCCACAGACCGGCGTAGGGGTCTCTAATCAGAAAAACGACTGAGAAATCGCTTTCTGTCTTCATCTGCAACTTCTATTTCAAGCCAAGCAGATGAAAACAGGGCCCGAAAACAAAGCATTCGTGATCCAAAACCATACAGCCCTCTTTTGGCCTGCTACATGTCTCACCACCTGACACGAATAGTGGTAATAATAAAAGGTAACAGCATTGAAAAGCATTGAGTCAGAACTGTCGAGGAAGAACAAAGTTACTGCAACGAATATGCTTGCCATTCCAATCTTTATCTACTCATTGGGTGTACTGAAGTGGACTCGAGAGGAGCTGTATCAATTCGACGTAAAAATCCGAACAATGATGCACTTCCGTACAAGTTTGCATCCTAAATCGTCCGTTAGACAGTTGTACTTCCCCTCACATCAGGAAGGCCGTCACGAGTTCGAATCCTCTTCTTTACATGGTCCGCGACCATGACAGAGCAGGAATTGGAGCATTTCTCTTTCAGGGGTAGCTGCCGTGCAGCTGGTGAACTTGGTTTAGTTTTCAACACTGAACAAGGTGATCACAACTGGTCATCGAGTTGGAACGCGTCCAGCAAAAGGCTCATATAAAAGCCGCAGAGATCAGTTCACTCCTAAGGCAACACAAGGATAAGCTAATGCATGAGGTCTTCTTAAACAACATTGAAGACCTTGACTCATGAAAGCTCGTGATCTTCGCTTTCCTCAGGTTGAGTGGGCTGAAGTCGGAAACTGAGGGGTTAATCAACACCTTAGTCCACCCCACTTACGTGATGGGTACTGAGGTTCCTGACATAAGGTGTGGGGCCTGCTGCGAGGCGTCTAAGAGCATAATGCACTTGATGTTAGTATGTTTTGTATATGCGATCTCAGATTATATCCATCGATATAATGCGGCCCTAAGAATGCTTCATCACCACCTACAGCACTTTCACGGTATGAAAGAAAAAAAATGTGGAAGATTCCCACATTTATTGTATCAAGATGGAGTGGTGAAAAGTAAATATCTTATTTACTCAAATCAAACTCTGTTCATTTCATAATTAGAATTTTTTCAATTTATATCGATGTACATATTATTTAACCCTGTACAGAAATTACTTAAGCATAAATGCTTGTAGTGCATATTTCTGAACGAGGGAAGGTAATACATTTTGTATTTAGGGATTCGAAATTTTTGTTTTTCGTTTATTTTTTGTATAAAAACTTTGGCGAATAAATGATATATGTATATTTTGCGTAAAATTAAGTAAATTTGGGTGAAATTGAGGATTGTTCGTTATTTTATCATTCATTTTCATTCATTCTTCATTTATTTCTTTATTTATTTGAATATTTTTTATTATATAGGTATATTTTATTTTCATTGTTTTTTTCTTGGTATTTGAAAGAACTGAGTTTATGTATTTTTTATTTGAAGTGGTAATTTGTTATTTAGTTTCGGACAAATATGAAAGAGGCTGTTTTGGGAGTGACTTTTCCTAAATAGTGTTATATCAATCGATTGGTTCGTGATAAATCGGGTTGGAATAGTTTTGATAGGATTTATAGTTGGTTTTGTTCTTTTATGCATATCATTGGTGCATATATAGTTTGTCAATGTTGAAGATATCTAGATCTTCGTGAAACCTGTTGGTGTATTATCAATTATAGAACCGATTAAAAAAAACTCCTAACGAATTCATTATATAAATATAATCCATCTTTTTTAGCGATAAACATAATTTTAACCCCGCTTCAAAAAGTTTCTGAGTTAAAATAATATAAACAAAGCATAAAAACTGGAGCTGTTTCTGAGGACTTCAGAGAAAAATATTTCGTTGTTTCAACTATATTATTAAATTTGCCTTCAATATTCAAGATATCAGTGTGAAGTATTCACTTGTTTTAACAAAAATTTTTTGCCATTTTTGTGACCCGACAAAAGCCATTTGAGGCTGCACTACACGCATAACGATCAAATTCACATAAAATCTCACAGACATTCCACTAGATATTCGAAAACATACCTACTGGTCCACGTTACGTATTAATAACATCAACACGGAAAGTTTTCAAGTGACTTGGCACATTTGATTCCACCATGAGCGGTACATATTAAGAAATACGCCACGGACTGTAGCTGCACCTCGTTCTGAGGTTCAACTCAGTACATCTCGAACTACACTGTTTAGGAACTCTTTCATTTGGAGAACTGCGTTTACGTGAACCAACTTTCCTGAGAACGTTTTTTCAAATAGATTCAATCACATGCACCTCAAAGATTTTCTTGCAGTGCTTGTGTATTATCCTTGAAAAAAAACAGTACTTATAGTAAATTATTTCTGATTGTCATTGAATACAAACGACTTGAAAGAATAAATTCAATTTTTGGTGAAGGTACAGGTCACATAAACTGCAATTAAGGTATACAGTTCTGTTTGATTTTCGACATATATAAGTTACCAACAGTCTAATTGAAATCTTGTAAACTCTGGAGGACAGATAAAGATGTGATTTCAACACAACACAAAACATAACAACTTATAATGGTGATCATCGGAGATGTTTTTTGTCCAAACCTTGAGAAAGAATGTGATTTCCTTGTGTATTTTTATTGTAAAGGGGTAGAGGGCTGTATTCAAGTATTTTTCCAAACCGTTCGAAAGATCTGTAATTTTTGAATTTCTGAAGAAATGACTTTGAGTTGGGCTTAATGTTGACGTGTGGAAAACTATAGTTTTCTGACTTGGAATTTTTTAAATTCTGTAAAATGATTGATCATTGCTCAGTTTGTAGATGTCCCTGGAAAAGGCAAAGTCTTAACCGAAATGTACATTCTGAATGTAAATAAACAATCATCAATGAAACGCCATGGCATTTCGAATAATACTATCACTTAACACTATTCACTACTATCACTTATTACGTGTTGTGTGGCCTTACCAGGATTGTCTTATCATGGAGCTGTCAATTTGACTACTAACATCAAGCCAATTGAGAAATCTTCCAAATTCAAATATGAAAGGTCATACAGTTCGTCAAACTATGGTAGGTGTCGCTAGAATTTTCAAAATTCTGATTGGAATCATGTCACAGAAACAAATAACCCTTTTGATACCTTCCACATTTTTCTTGTTGATATGTTTGAGAAATCATTTCTATATCAGAAAACCAAAATAAGTCAAAAGATGCAATGGTTTACTGAAGGATTAAAAATTTCCTCTAGAAATTTGCGATCCCTGAACTATATAAGTAAATTTAATAACGATGGGTCGTTACTTGAATATTTCGAACAATACCTTATAGAAAAGTGCTCAAATAAACTAAAAATAACTTTCATGCGAACAGAATTGCTTGAGCTAATAACAAATCGAAAAAAACCTGGTAGGAAACTTAGAGGTAGGAAAAGTACCTCTCAGATGAATGCTCCAGTATCTGCAGATGATCTAAACCAATTTCACAGTACCATAGCTGGAAAACTGACAAATAATATCGTAATTCCATATGATCCACTCATAAACTTAAAAAAACACATATGTCAACGATAAATTTACTTTATATGCAAATGATGTCAGACAATTCAAAGGAACGATGAAAACTATTAAGAAAAAAAGCTTCTGGAACTAACGAATAACTATTTCTATTGTGACTTCAACTGTTTTAGCAATAATTATAAATGACTCCTTCGTAGATGATTATTTTCCTACCTTTGTCAAAACATCTGCAGTTATTCCGCTACACAAGGGCGGCAATCATGACGAAGTCTCAAACTTTCGTCCAATTTGTCTTATCCCCTCATTAGCGAATCTAATTGAAAAAATTGTAAAAAATCATTTGGCAGATTTCTTGATGTCACATAAATTGCAAACAATTTTGTTTCCAACCAAAAAAGTGTACTAGCCATATTGTTCCTTCTGAACGAAGTCTATAACAATATTAACAATCGTGATTTAGCTGCAATGGTGTTTTGTGATTTATCCAAAGCATTCGACTGTGTAAATCATGATATACTGCTCACAAAATTGTACCATTATGGCATTGATAGAATAACTCATAAGTGGTTTGAATCATGCCTCACCAATAGAAGGCGAATTGTTAAAATGCCTACTTCATTATCAACTACAGCTAGTATGATCAGTGGAATCCCTCGGGGGTCAATTCTTAGTCCCATTATCTTTCTTTTGTATATAAATGATCTGACATCGTTAGATATAAAGGGAAAGTTCACGTTATTCGCAGATGATACCACAATACTATGGGACAGTAAAAATACCTCAGACCTTCATAAGGTTATATCTTCAGTTATCAGGATTATCAAGGAGCGGTGAGATACTAATCTCTCATCTTTGAATTGATTTGATATCTTTTCGGAGTTCTTTTGATAACTTTCCAATTACTATTAATAACAGTGTTATCGAGAATAAATTGAGCACCATAGATAACGACTTTAAGTTTGGAGACCACATCAGAATACTTACAAAAAAAATTTTTTTTCGGGTTATTTTGCGGTAAGAATAATTTCTAGAGAATTGGGATATTTTGCAGCTAAATCTCTCTACTATTTACTAGTAGACTCACATTTGAGATACGGAACTTCGTTCTGGGGAGTATGTTCCAGAACCCATATGAATTCTGTGTTTGTACTTCAAAGAAGAGCGATACGTTATCTCTTGAAAAACAACAAGACCCCTGTAGGCCTATATTCATTGCAAATAATATTTCAACAGTTTATGCCATTTTCAAACTAGAAACGGCTTGTTTGATAAACAAGCATTGAGATGAATTTCCTTTGGTCGCCTCCTGCCAAATAAAGTTAGATGTATAGAAAGCCCCCCAGAATTTAGAAAAGCAATCGAAGTTTTACCCTCTGATAGACCCTATTATAGTTTCGAAAAATTTAATGATGATAACTTCCACTAACACTTATTCTGAAATATATCATACCCTATATAAGTTACTGTGTCAAACTGAATTATGAGTTTCACTTAGCATCTGCAATAACTTGAACTATTTTTACGTTTTGTGTGATTTTTCTCTTGAATTCTGAATTTTATATTTTTAGTTCATACTACCACATTTGACACATGGGGTCATTTTGTTGATTGTGGTAACCATGTGTTTTCACCATTTTTTCATATGTATATGTGTGTATATGCACGTATAAATAATTTCATAGGTTTTAATTCCAAACGCTCAGTATATGCTTGTATATATTTTTCTCTCCTTAACACACAAGCTTCTTTGATGAGATTTATTCTTCTGACAATAAAGCTTATTTATTATTATTATTGAACATTTCCTGAATATATTTCAGAAATAAACAATTGAGAAGAATGAATCGAATGAAAAAATACTCGATCTTCTTAACAACATCAATATTTTTGTTACTATGAATTTATTAATATTCAGAAGATAAATCAACCTGTAAGATGAGCAATCAATTGTAGAAAGAAAACGAATTCACTGATATAATTAGCCTGTCTAAAGATCTGATTGGACTCAACATCAAAGTACGATCTTGAAAAATACTCTTTCCATTCCGTTCCACGAGATAAAATGATCACAATCGTCTAACAAAAGAATAAAAAATGAAATACCGCACCGTCATTTCACTAGACTCGCACCGATCGACAATTACAATTCTCTTTCTCATATCATCAATCAAAACGAGTGTTTTGCACGACTCACTGAAGGCTCTGGATGTGAATGCAAATGCCTCTTTGTGTGTTAACCTCATTAAAACTTACCAACAGGCTCTAGGAATAATTAACGTATGTACTGGAATCCGTGATGGGTTTTTGAATTGAGAGAGCGAGGTTTTTCATTGTTTTGTTGTCCCATGATTCGTTTATGAATCCCGTGGAATGAGAATGATTACATCTGCAAATTTAAAATGAGATTTTTGGTTTTCTCCAGGGAAGGATTTTCTGTAAAATTATTCAAGGAATGTTGTACGGTGTTCATACTTGGTGCTAAAGAAACCAGATAACCGTGAATCTCAGCAATATTGTAATAGTCTTCTCCACCAGAATAAGGAACCTGAATAATTCAACTTCACTCTCAATCGGTGGTAATATAATTCCATTTCAATGGGAAGTGGATTATTCAATAAAAACACACTCGGAACGCTAACTTGGAAAATGCTCTGCACAAAGCCAGAATATTTTCTTGGACATGTCAAAGAATCTGTAAAAAATCTTGAAGCTTGGGACCCAAACAAATCCATTGAATTTATGTGGTTTCAGATCGATGGTGGAGTAAGGAGCAATCACTAGTGGGTCAGGCCAAGCTCTGTAGTGAATAGATATAGGCTTACCTGGTTATCCCTGGAACCACGTGCACCATATGTTTCAGTACAGGAAGGCCTAATGAATATATAGAATTCTGCATACTGTCAATTGTTTAAAACAGATTTATGTAAAGTATAGCAGACTACTAATAACCAATTGAAGTCATCACAGCTTTCTTGGAATAAACCCCAATTGAATGCCTTCAACAGTCCACTACAACGTACCTTATACAGTCCTGAATCTGAATAGAGAGAACTGGATCTTCCGAGAAAATAGTAAGAGCGGCGGTTTACTGATGGATTAAAACAACTTCAGGTTCTGATGCTGGCCAATACAGTCATAGGTGCATTGTATATAGCCACATATGGAAAATATTAACGACTAGATCTAGAGAGTCCTGGTCAACGTTCCAGGACAATGAAGAACATCAGAGAAAGCCAAGTTACCCCAAATGGCATTCAGCAACATATAAAGTTTATACGCAATCCCTTTTAGCTATGGATCGATAGGTCTACATCTGAACCTCGAAGAGAAGTTCTAAGCTTTCTGAACACAAGAAAAATTGTTGCTGGAGCGTACAGAACAAAAACTCAGGGGAATAACACACGTTATCGTAATCGAATAGTTCCCAAGTCCTTAACGAAAGTCAGACTTGATCTCCAAAACTGTATAGGGAGGCGATTGAGCTCCAGTAGAACTGAACTTTCTCGTACATAGGTTTGTTATATCCCTTTTGAGTCAAGAAAAATGATGGGGAAAATATTGTTAGGGACATATCTGAAACTAACGGGTATCCTTCAAATATAGTAGATGAGTCAATTTGGAAACGTAAATCTGGGAAGAATATTCGTAAATCTTCGAATGTTCGAAACTTGAAGTTCATTTTCCTCTCATATGAACCAAGATACACTTACGAATTAAATTGCCTTTTTTCCAAAATTGAATGTGAAAGTATCCTCAATACTTCTAGCTCACTTCAACAAATATTAGGTAACCCTGAAGATGAGAGGTTGTAAAATAGAGAATCGGGGATATATGAGATGAGCTGTAAACTAGCTATTGAAATTCTTTCGAAGAACATGAGGCTTATATTCGATTTCGGAGACCAAAAAATCTTGTGTGGTTCAACACAACTTGAAGATCGGCTGTAACTCAAAGGAAAACTGCCCGAAATTGTTGAAACAGGAACATGACATCAACTTTTCTGCTGCTTCACAAAATCTGGAAATAGCAAAGTAGCATGAGAACTAAGAACAGTGACAGAGGTCCCATTCCAAATAGCCCATTGTTTACCTTCACATAATAGAGACCTCATTAGAGTTAGTATTGGTCTATTTCACCTCCTGAAGACGCCAACTTGATTGACCAAACGTGGGTCACGAAGAATGTTTGGAAGAAGTACTCATTTTGGATTTTCACACTTGATTGCTCTTGTCATTTTATTCAACTAGTAGTAACGAAGCCACGTCTACCATTAATGGAACGAAACTGGAGAACCTGACCAATTCGATAGTATTTGCTTTGTAACAACAGAAATACTTCTTTCGTTGCCTCATCGCTTTCGATGTCGAATGCACTCGTAGACGAAACTTCAGGTTTGAAAATCTGCACACCATGGTCAACAAGCTCGTAAAATAGCTTAGTCGTAGTTATTTATCTTCGGTCGAAAAAGTCACACCATTTGTGAACTATAAACTGAGATTTATTATATAGGTACTTTGAGCTAACTAACCATTTACATTTATCAATCAGGTTTGATTGATTCAAGCTTGAACAATGTGAAAAATGATATATGATTATGAATTAAATATTCATAGGTATACAGTGCGGTCCATATGTATGGAATAAATTCATTTTTAGCGTTATTATGTACTATGTGAAAAAAACCTGGAACAAGTCGTTTTTTTATTCTTGAATTGACAATTCACAGTATGAAAATATTATCCCCCTCCAGCACCACTTCTGCATTATAAGCACCCCCTCGAAAATTTTGAATAGCAGAGGGGGTCATATGGCACCTTGTTGGAAAGAAATTTTAGTCCTCTGTTCAGCAATATTAAGTTTTTTCAAGTTTGGTGTGATCATAACTGAGAAAATTAAATTTAATGTTCAAAAGACCACCATTATTCATTTCTTGACAATAATCTGATCTATTAAATAGACCATCTCTGTAACACGCTCCTTATTAACCTTGAATCCAGGAAAAAATCTTGGAAGATACTAACATATTAGACAAAAAGCCAAATGAACAAATGATATGAATCTAGTAGGCTGCTATCATTTAGGTATTTGAAGTTACTAAAAGACGTCAGTATAATATTTGTGGGCGTATTGAATTTAATTATGGCTCATTTGTCCAAGACTCAAAGAATAGACATTTTGATTATGATTGGTTGTGGTAATAAAACAAGAACTCAAAAGTAGATTTGTGAAATTTTTAATAATAAATACCCTGATCAATACGTGTCACAGTCTACAGTTAGAAAAATTTAAAAAAGTATCGTGAAACTGGACATGTAAAAAATATTGGAAAAACAGGTAGAAATGTTCAATTTACTGATGAAAAAAGTTAGATGTACTTCTAGAGATTGAGGAAAATCCGCATAAGACAACTCGAGGACTTGCCGCCGACATAGACGTAAGT
>WOGR01011073.1:0-10688 GCA_015342045.1 Leptinotarsa lineolata | reverse complement strand
CATGTGGAAAAATTGTTAGAAAGAAGAAATCATAGATGATCGATTCTTTTTTTAAATTTCTAACGTTCCAATTATCCATTGAGCATTACTTTGATTGTTCATTATTTGAAATTTAGAATAAGCTATTTCCATATAAATATACCTATCGCTATTTTGTTCCTGTAGATTGAAATTATATGTAGTTAGTAATTTGTATATCTGTCTTCCATTATGTATGTATCAATTTATTTTCATTTTGTGCTATGTTGTTTCAATCCAAATCAGAAATTGCTTCACTAACAGTTATTGAGTAATAGTGAGGCTGTAGTTTTTTTTCTGCACAAGGTACAACCTCAATGAAAACGAAGCTGCATCTTCAGTATCATGTACTGTTTTTTCTTTGATACATTAGAATATTGTGAATTATTCATTTGATAACATGAGAAATTAGTTGATTTGATGGACAAGTAGTGCCATTTTACTTAGCTAATTGTTATGGTTAGATATAGATATTTCACCTTTAATATTATTTAATTTACATTTTACTAAAGTAGTCATATAATTTCCTCACCCCATAAGCATCTGATGCTTCCGTGAGCTGCTCCATATTTATTTGTATAATGTTTGTTTCTTCATGAAATCATGTAGAATGTTGAACTATTGGCAAATAAATATTATCTTGAAATACAAAAGTTTTATATAGATATTATAGAAAAAAAGTTATTTTTCTGCAATTTCCCATTTGAAGTGAGCTCCAAAAGATAGTTCATCAAGCATAATTATTGACTGATCATAACTTTTTGGAAGGAAAAAATATATCAACTGGAGTTAAGAAACTTTCATTCGTGTCATTTATGAAAAAAATAATTGATGAAATAACAAAAGTGTCAGTATCCAGCGGGGCTGTTCTTCTTCTCAATCACAGTATGCTTATTCATCAAGTCATAGCTCAGTACATCTAATAAACTGGTCTGAAGAAAGCTGTGACACTTTTTTGTTTTTCAAGCCGTCATTTTATATTCAAAACCCACCTTGAACATTCTGAAACTTTTTGATGCATTTTTATCCAGTGGAGAGTCAAGGTGAAAGGTAACACGGCAAACTCATAAGTACCCATTACTACTACAGAACAGACATGATAATTTTGAATGCACATGTAGGTAATGAATTAGTTGCAAACATGTAGCTAGGCTATCCGACAGCATTCCAATGGTTTGCCGCATATTTGCGACATGTTGAATCAAGGATAAGAGGTGAGGTGCCTATGGATTGTAACACCAATGGAGAGTTTTTCTATGAAAATGTTCCTGTCAGTTCTCGTGACAGAGATGATTGTACACTTCTGATAGTGTTTTTGGGTGATAAACGTAGACGTAATCATAACTTACTGATTTATTTATATTTTAATTTACTTCTATTTTTTTTTGTTATCGCGATTATACCTCTACAACACTATTTACTATTTTATAACAAGACACAAATGGTTTTCCGAATCGACTGTTTCACAGTGAGATTTTGTATTATGAAATTGACAAGAATTGTTCACTCATTAGAAATTGAGATTACTACCTCAATCACATACTTTGTAGAAACAGGAATTGCTTCTCAAAATGTGCTATTACTTTGAATTTTGCTTATACACTGAGAGAAACTGACCGAATAAAGTCCTTTGCTGAGACCATATGGATTTGAATCAATGCACTTTCACTTGTGGGATTGTGCTGAAACATATTTTCAATAGTAGCATTAAATTCATTCATTGAACTAATTTGTTTTATGCGTAATCGAGTAGGTATCTTGCGGAGCGTCACAGTGCAATCCAAAATATTCGTTACGCTGTCACTTCGATTGAGTGTCCAGACCGGGGAGAGATGGCCCTCCTGGATGAACTTATTTTCCAACCAATGATCCAAGCTTGGATGATGAATACTACTTTGGGTTATCCTCAGTTAGATATGCGACCTCTGTCTTCAATGGTAAGTAAAACCAAGCTAAACTGAACCGATACGTAAAGGCAAAGTGGCGTAAAGTAGGGTAGTCCACGTAACGTAAAATAACGAAAAAATTTGACCGGACTCTCATAATTTTAAATGTAATACATGCCAAGGCTGATAAAACCTACCTCGATGATGGGTGGCCGTGAGTAGTAATTATTCTATGTGAATTTAGCAAACTGGTGTATTTCGGGAACAAATCTCCTTGAAATAGTCAGAGGACCTTCCTTTGACTAAATTTTCCACAATAATCACAAGAGTTTCGAAGAAAAATCCGCAAACAAGCGACACACGTCTTTCCAATCCTTCTAGAACACCAAAGAAAAACAACCAGCTTGTTATCAATTTTTTCCATTTGTATCGTTTTTTATATTTCAGGTTGGGAACACTGATATTCAAAATGAAATGACCGGTAGTTCTAATGAACCTTCAGATGATAATTAGAGGTGAGGATATGTTATTTTTTTATGAATTTTGGAATGATCAACATACCTGACGGTGAACTCTACCTGCACTATCAATCTCGCTGGATTCGTCTTTGGTAAGTATTGAACAAAAAATGGTTATAACATTCGTAGTTAACTCATCTTTCTGTTTTAGGCATGGAAATATCTGCTTATTCCTGCTCTGAGTATAAATATTTTTTTTTTAAAGAAGTTGAAAAAAAATTCTGTGAGTAGGAATAAAACTGTACCCTTTTTCTCATTTGTACTGCTATAACCTCTGAAACTGATATAACCCGTAACAGTATTTGATTGAAATGATCTGTCACGAAACTCAATGTAACAAACCAAATCTTACGCGGGCAAAGCCGCGGGCAACAGCAAGTAATTTATATTTTTACTTTGAAAATACGGTACCTAATAAAATATGTCAACTGCACTAAGTATTAAATAACTTCGAGAATCAACTTATGTTACCTATACTTTTTTTGTAGAACTAACACCGCAAAACTAACCGTCAATAACATCTGCCTGCATTCAGGTCGCCTTGTTGGCGATGGGGCTTCGTTGCTAAGACCACCCCTCTACCCCCGAGCATTTTTCCCCGGCGTCTTATAGTAGACGCGATGTGTAATGGCTTACTGCGTTGCGTCAGTTGATTTTATCGTGATAACTTTTAAACGATTCGTCCAAATTACTTAGTGTAGAGGACAAAGTTTATCTATATTGAATACTTAAAACGACGATTGTATTAATTTTTATAAGAATTTGACAGATATTCTAGAATGTGCATTGCAAAAAAGTATCGAAATTAATTGTATTTATGGCTCAGTATTTTGCATATAATGGCTACCACATGAAGGGACTTTTAATTAGAGCTATTTAAGCTAAACAATCTTATGGTATATTATCTAAAGTTTCATTTAAATCCGTTCAGTCGTTTAGGCGTGAAAAAACTACCAACAAACTCTCACATTTACTACGAACAAAGATGATCTAACAAGCTATCATATCGAAGTTTGTTGAGTGAACGTTTTTGCTAGATCAAAATTTCTTTCGGATCTTTGTTGAATTAAAAAATATTTTTTTGGCGAAAATATGCACTGGCAAAAATATTCTTTAGTCTTCCAAATTGAAAGATATCGGCGAGTTTTCCTTCAATTTCAATATGTCGTTGATGTTATTTATAGGTAGAATTGAAGCCTCTAGAGTAGCCTATAATACTGGAACACTGTCACTCGACGGCCGTCAGGCGCCAATTTAGCATCTTCCGGAATAACTGAAGAAATTTCCTAATGACTATTCATTTCCATAGTGACCCTGAGAATAATGAGCAACAAAGAACTGTTGATGACGACTCGTGAAGTAGATTTTTGAGGAAGCTGGGGAGAAACCAGTCAGTGTCACCTGAAACCCAAATTAGAACTTGAAGATAATACGGATCACTGAAAAACAGCGACGCTGGTGGTAAAGCTATCTGAGAGATCCATCAGTTCGCGAGAAATTTGGTAAACCATTTACGATAACCATCAGATTGATGTATAAACATTCCTAATACTTATCTCTAGTTATCTGGCTCTTCTTCCTCCTATCAAGTGTAGGCTGCAATCCTCCAGGAGGAAAAAAACAATTGAAAATAATCATAAAATGAAGGTGATCCTATCATAAAATGAAGGCCTTCAATTCATTTCCATTGTTACATGCATTAACGAGAAAATGTGTAACCCAATATTGTAAGGTGTACATCGGGAAAAATAGGCTTTTTTGCAGACGAAAATTAACAATGGCCGTTTTTGTCAGTGAAATGATCTAGAACTTTTTGAACTCTTATTTATCTGATTGTACAATGCTTTATTTCTGTCTTCTATCAGTTTGCACTATGTGGCAATTTTATCAAACCTGATAAGTATGATTTTCGGTTCTAGAATATTTGCACAATTGTGGGCACGTCATATTTTCAAGTAGATTCATGTGGTCACTTACATGAAAAATAAAGGATTCATCACTATCAGAAGCACATGCTCGTAGTAGGAACAAATGTTTGCCATGGAAAAGTCCGATAAAGGTCTTGAAGCTATTTCCATATGAGATTTAAACGCGATTGTGTAAACTGTTTCATGAAAATCCCACAATAAACACATTTACCATGAATTTTCACCAAATATCGGCCAATACCATCATATAGACACTTGAAATTGAACCAACAATTCAGATAAGCTGCAAAACCATGTATATATAAAAAAATATTTCGTCTCCTAACCTACTAATATAGTCAAAAAGTCAACACTGACTTCTATAGTATTGTGAAAATTGAGAAGAATATGAAAAGAAGACGATGACATATCGTTTGGCAAATTACTTGCCCCAAGTAGGGAAAGTGGGTCCTAGATGGATTAAAAAAATATATGGAGTATCTCTAATAAAAAGACAAAATTTCATCTTCTAATGCTTCAATGCCACCCGCTTATTCGGAATTTGGCCGATGAAAGTTATTGACCGCGGAATCTAAGGTGAGTCACCCCGTACCTGTAAAAGTGTCCTCGGTATTCGGCCGAATTGAATGGGAATCTAGAAGAAGAAGACGGTCAGAGGCAGCTGGCGGTAGATACGCCGACCGCCGCGTATGCCTCCGTATGACATCACGGACATGAATCGGTCACCGTGGGAAAACGGTGCAGCTCATTGCGTATGCTCGTCTGCGCTCTCGCTTCTCGCTGACTTGCATTCATTCGCCAACGATTCGATCGGCGACATGTTGCCACGTGTCTAGTTTTCAGAGAATTTGCTATTTTCTTAGAGGTGGTTTCACTGAGATGTCACTTGATATCTGAATAGGTCGACAGCGATTGAAGTAAATTACAAAGGATAAACAAAGGTGCAGATACATATTGCGAAAACGTTGCTTTAAACTATATCGGAAGTGGATTTCATTAGAAAAACCTGTAGTTTTTCTGAGTTGGTTACTTTGGCTATTTGACGTTACTGTCAGATATCCTGGCAGTTGTTCACACCGTTATCAATATTGAATATAACGAAAACTCAACTGAAAATGAATACAATTGAAACTGATGAAGATGACATAGAGTAGTCAACATAGAAAAAATACATGTGCTCGATGAAATGTATACAGTGTAAACAAATTTCAAACAGTAAATAGAATTGAAAATTGAATAATGCAAACATTTTCGACTAGTGGCTTCCTTTCTATCGAACCAACTTATTTGCCTCAAAGTCCTCCCCTTTCACTCCCAAATCCGGAGTCCCCCAAGGCTCAATCTTAGCCCCTTCACTATTTCTAATGTATGTCCACGATGCTCCCACAACCCAAAAAATCCTCCAATATGCAGACGATACAGTCCCATACTCCTACGCTCCCAACAACCGTAGCTTACAAACCAAAGCACATACTATGATCGACCACTTCGAGCAATGGTGCAACAAGTGACGTATCAAGATAAATCCCAACAAAACCCATACCATTCTCTTTCAACACCCAAATACCACCAATCGCCCCAAACTTAACCCCGACAACGTAGACCTCAGACTCTTAGGAGAGAACCTCATACTCCAAGACTCGGGGTGACCTATTTGGGAGTCACCTTCACGAGGAACCTCAACTTGGAAATCGACCTGAGAGAAACTCTGGACAAAGTCCGGAAAAGAGCAAATCTGCTGAAAGCTCTGAGAGGCAAGCTCAGGATATGTGACAGTAAGACCCTTCTACACACCTAAAAACTGTTCATAAGGCCGATCCTGGATTACAAAGCCACGATCTACTGTACGCTTCACCTGAGAAAATCCCACCGCATCGTAACTACCGAGAATCCTTCGTAATATTCACAACCTACCATGTCGTTCCCAAGACCTATACAACTTGATAAATATTACCCCAATCCACTTCATATTTCAGGAACTCCAAGGACGTTACACTACCAGAACGATGAGCAGCAACAACACCGCTGCAATCGAAACTCTGACCACATCATGGACAACCCGTGGAGGATTCAGAAGGATTCCTAGGAAAAAGCTCCCGTTTCCCCCAGTCAGACTCCTGGGAGCAATGAAAAGCCAAACGGAGGGACTTCAGGACATCCTGGAAGATTACCCACTTCCCATCAGATAGTCAGATAGTGGACGACCATCCCCTGGAAGGAACTGAAATCTTACTAGAAACCCCTTCAGCACCTTATACCGAATTTTAGGAAATCCCGACCACAGCAACTGACCCCGACAACTCTAATGGAAGAAGGATCAAGACACACAACCACAACAATAACAAAATAACTACAACAGCAACAACAACAATAGTGACAAATTCCAACTCTGAAGAGGCACCACCTAAACTATGTAAACCCCAAAATATAATAAACGTTGATGTCTATGACAACTGACACAAATGACAAACACACATAGTAAGAAACATTGAAAAAAGGCATGTGCTCCAAACAAATGTCGACTAAAACTTTTCGATCATTAAATCTATTGAAAAACCTTTTCTTATACCAGAGCAAAAATATTACCTTTCGCGCGCCTTTTTCTAACCAATTTAGCATCATGAGGAGATGACTGGATGACAGTGTTGGTGTATTGGTAATATTTCTAGTTGCTATGGAATAGCGAAGAGTACTTTTCGCAGAGAATTTAACATTTCTCACATGAACAAAATGATATTCGACAGTTCTTTAGCCCCAGTTACGTTTTTCTCAGAATGCAAAAAAGTTTATACACCTTTTGTAGTTCTTATGATAGGAGTCCTAAGCGAAATATTTTTCATTTTATTATAAGTTGCAGCATAACACTTGAAGAAAATTTGGTTACTGTATAATGGAGTTTCAGTAAATATATTAAATAAACCTGTCCACTATGTACTCAAAGATTTTCATTTCTTCTATTATATCCAGATCTTATAACTGTTCCACGACTGATTCTTATAATATGGTGAACCTTGAGGTTCGAAAATATTGGTGATATTGACTACCAAGTTATTGTTGCGAGTTTTCTCATTTTCTTTCAAACTAAATATTCATTGGAGCAAGAATTCATACTTAGAAAAGTGAAACGAATATACGTAATTTTTGCAACTCAAGTTTTTTATTTTATCAAAATTAATGGGGACTTTTTGTAAACTTTTAAGTTTTCAGGTAAATGATTTTTCAAATGTGGCAACATAGCTGTAAGCGTAGCCACAACATTCAACATTATTCACTACCGGCACCAGGGCGACCAACACACTGGTTTATAATGAACAATTATACAATACGACGTACTTTTTGAAATGTGCAAGTTTTTCTCTAGTTGTTACAGTGGAATAGGAATAAATATATTTCCATCTGCCTGATTGGCTCGACTTGACTCGTGCACAATTATGAGGTTAGAGAAAAAACAAAGTGCGGGTGGCATTGCTTGCATAATCAACACGAAGGTTCATGAGTACTTCTCAATAAATTGGTCAGACTTTTCTTCTGGAAAACCATCGTCTAGTTGAACAAAAATTGTATAACAAGGAAACTTAAGAAATTAATTATCAATTACCACAATGTCTCAGATTGGGACTAATTTTATTTTTTCTTTATATGTATTTCAGTTATATTCGGAGTATGAGAGTTTTAAATTTCACCTTGTTTATGTTACGGTTAGATAGGGTAGTTCTAATAAATTAGCAGACCAGATATGCGAAATGAACTTTATTCTTCAATTAACTGCGGCGCATTCTTTTATTTGCATGAACTGAAAAATGTTTCAAAACGATACTTTATCAGTTGATGTGAAATGTTACCTCCAGGATATTGAATGCAAACAAATCTAGAGTCATTTTCAAAGTGGACCTGTTAGTTGATATACCATATTCCCTAACACTAAAGCTTTCCGGGTAGATTAGGTACATGAACTGTTCAATACTACTACAATCATCTACATCATATTCAAAACAAAAAGTGTTGAGAATAGTTCATTCACTGATGAATATCACATTTTACACCAGGAAATGAAGAAGGAAAATTAATGGTGAAATGCAACAGTTTTTAGCGTTTGATTCAGAAGAAAAACACCGGTTACGAAGAAAACCAGTCACAAGAACTTATTTAATTCATATTCACCTAATAAACCAAGTTTTTTCACCTTCAATTTTAATTCTGTCATGGATTTCTCACGAATACATTTGCCGTGTTTGGACATAGCCTTCATTTATTCGTAGAAGGCGATGTTAAATATGCTCTTATGCGTGAATGAATAGACCATAATAATTTCATTATGTTTGTCTAGTTAGTACCATTCAATGGGCAATTTTTATGACATTATGCCATTTCCTAAGAAGGATTATCACTGAATCTAACATATTATATTCATAACTAGAGATGATATCTACGCGTTCGTTTGGAAACCAAAAAATTCGACAAGTTCACACTCGGTGATCATTGGCCATATATGGAAAGCGGAGAGGAAATTTTTTGTATCCATTGTGGCGATGTGAAAATCTGATGGGATGATAGAGAATTCTATGAGAATTATCGTTTTGAATGTTGATAATACCATTAAACATGACCTGTTCACTTAATCGTATAGAGTGAATTTTGCCGTATTCCCTGAAGATTTTTCCATAATAAACCCAAAATATATCCCATTGTATATAATATACCTATAAATTCCATGAGGTATTTCATTTTGGTTATTATTTTATGGTTAATTTTCATTCTCAATGCTTTAGGCGTTGGGTAGCTTTTTTAGAAAGCTGCTACGGATTGTGCGTGTCAATCTGAAACTGATAATGTCGTACTTAGATCAAATTTTTTCTTACCGTCTCTGGTAGTCCTTTGACGTAAGAAATGGATGGCACTAGTTGTAAGGGGTCTTTCTTTTTCTCGTATTCTGACCAAAAGGTCCCCATCTGTTCTACTAACTTCTTGAAATACCTACTTATTCTATTGAAGATTCCTGCAATGTTGCAGAAACCAGCACGATCAAATAAGATCACAATGATTCACCTTTTAGTATATCTGATGAATTAGGGAGTCATGATCGTATTTTCGTAAAATGCCACTATAACACTACCGGCATTCCGGTAAGCCAATTTGTCGTGAACGAAAATGATTTGGAGTAATGACTTGATTAAATATGTCCAGCAGGACATTGACTCTAATTGATGTTGTCTATATTATTGGTGATCTACGAATAAATGAATGAAATTTATTGAAATGGTTTGAAAATTATTTAGATAATAGAAAACAAAAGTTACTTCTAAATAACATAGAATCCGAGGAAATAGAAAATAAATTTGGGGATCACAAGGTAGTATTCTCGGCCCTTTACTCTTCCTTATTTATATGGATGGTATAGTAGGAGAAGCTGAAATGTGTGAAATCCACTTATTTGCAGATGACACCCTCATCTATTTTCCTTCCACAGATCATGGAATTTTGACGGAAATGATAAACTCTACAATAAATTGTATTCATAAATGGTGTTGCAGTAATTTACTTAAAATAAATGAAAATAAAACAAAATGTATACTCATTGTAAGAGAAAAGCAGATTAAAACACTGCCAAGCCAGAATTTGGAAATCAAACTATGCGGGAACCCAATGGAACAAGTGAAAAAAATCAAATACTTGGGTACTATAGTTGACTATAAGACTAACGTTTGAAGAACATGCAAACTATATATTGAAAACTATCTCTTCTAAAGTAAACTTTTTATTCAGATGTTCAAGATACCTTAATGCATGGACAAAAACGGTGATTTACAATAGTATTATACTTCCCCGTTTGGACTATTGCTCCACTATTTTATACCTATTGAACCAAAATCAAAGTAACAGGTTCCAAAAACTACAAAACCGATCGATGCGAACCATTTTGTCATGCAGCAGACACACTTCCTTAAAAACCATGTTGGTCAGTTTAGGATGGTTAGCAATTAAAGATTATCTGTTATACCAGACACTTGTTTTCATTCTTAAAATCAAAACAGGATGGGCACCTAAATACTTAATTGATAAAATAACTTACAATTTTGAACTGCACCAATACCCAACCAGACCAAGAAATTACTTTCACTTACCTCTAGTAAGAACAAAGACTTCTCAAAATTCTGTCTTCGTTAAAGGACTCAAAGTTTTCAATGATTTTACCCCAGAATTGAAGGATATATATTCTATTGACTTTTTCAAAAAGTTGTTAAAAAATATATCTTAATGAGATTTGACGTTTATTTTATAAATACACAGTATCTATATTTGTTGTGAGACGTGAACTTCTAGTTCAGAAACTTTTTATA
>WOGR01011072.1:0-10689 GCA_015342045.1 Leptinotarsa lineolata | reverse complement strand
TTTCACTTTTTTCACAAGATAACGAACATACGGAGCTGACGGTGCTTCTCTTCTTCCAAAATCCGTACGCAATTTTCGCACACATTCTGCAACATTATCATGATTTTCAAAGTAATGTCGCAATATTTCCCAGCGTTGTTCAAACGTATACACAACCATATTCGTTCAGCGGAAGGATAAAACTAATTATCTGTCAAATCAAACATGAGCTAAGTGTTGCCATTCACAAAATAAGCACTAGTTGAAAACAAAAGTTAGATGGCGGACCCTTTACAATCATATAAAAAGTTTACTTTAGAATTTCAAGTTTTGCAAATTAACGATATCACCCCAAGGCATTTCATTAATATATTGTTTATATCAACTCAGATCAATTGTTTACAACACTCACAGTCCTTCTAGATTGCCCAAATTTCCAAAAATGAAGCGAATATTGACACTCATCTCGGTGACCTCCTATTCTATAATTTGCGGCACATTTACCCCAAAAAGGTGGTTCCGGAAAACCGTGAGAGCTCCAAATTGAAATCCAACATGTTGCATCCGCAAACGACACCTTAGGATGATGTATATCTTTCGGGAACGTGAAACACTTCAATAATTTGGCAGCTTCATAAAGGCTAAACCCCTTAATCATAGCGTTCGTGATATTTATGGGGTGAGCACGTCAGAAGTTTTATTTATATGGACGGTTCGGGCCCACCCCTGTCTTTTATTTCGGAAGCCAGGTATCAACATGCTTTCTCAAAAAGAAAAAGTGTTATGTTGTAATTACTGATAATTTCAGCGTACCTATTGGCGTTTTATCGGCATTTTGTTTCATTCAAAGAAATTGATAATGGATGAGGGTACGAGAAAACTTTTTGTGGCTTATAAACGACCATTAGATGGCGCTACCGATATATAATATCATAATATTTGTAAACTTAGTTTTTTATTACTGATTTAAAAAAAAAACATCAATCCACATTCAACAATTTACTAGCTATTGCCCATGACTTCGTTTGCATGGACTTTACTGTCGTATCCAAGACGAATTAGTGAAATTCGGAACATAATTTCCTGGAAATCGGTGAACCAAACGTCAACCAAGTCATATATTTTACAGTCTCCAAATGCCGATACTATTATATTGATAATAATAAGGCTGGTGTCATGCAGCCAAATTCAAATAATTGATAAATTATCGATAAATCCACAATAAATCTCTGCGCATGCGTATTCGCTTTGACATGTAGTATTAGCGAACAATTTCTGACAATAATTCAAACCTCAAGGTACTCGAGTGAAGTGAAATAGTGAAGATTTTTGGTGGACATAACAAACTTAATATCCTTCATATTTCAACTAATAAGTCTGACACAGACATCATAGAACGACAGAACACACGATTACGTTGAGATGTGCGTAGAAGATTGCGCAAAAAGTCAGAAAACTAATAGTAACATCAAGAAGTTTAAAGTTGACCTACTCTTAACGTAATTTTAAACTAATTCATGTTGCATTTCAGTTTGGCATCTAAAATTTGTATGCAAAAAAATCTACAAATTTTGAAGCAGGACCTGTGTATATTCACTTTATGAATACTTCGAAATATACTATGGTTGTAAGAGGTCGCTGTAACAAAGATGGTGAAATACGCTTGGAAGCATTATAATCCAGATAGTTTTCAAAATTCCAGTTGGAGTTAACATGTATAACTCTTTATCATAAACATGTAATGTTTCTTGGGAGTAAAGCATCACTATTAGTAATAAATGTGCGAAACCAATATTTTAACTTTTCAATGATAATGTTAATGCTAATGCTAATGGGAATTTAGGCTGTATTCCAGATTAGAAATAGGCAACTTCAATGACGAAGTTCCCCAATTTTGGGCTCAAAGCTTTCAATCCTTATTCTATTCCTCATACGCTGAAAATACTTTTCGAAAAAAATTGCCATTCATTCACAATTCTCAATGGACAGGAATAATAGATGAACTTAATCTATAAATGAATCATTGTTTTCATACTTTACAAGGAGTCTACATTTAGAAAAAGACAGTGTGCCTGAAAACAGGCAGAATGTATTTATTCTCTAGTGACTAGTGGCCAAAGATGAAACAAATACCAGAGTGGAAAAATTCACTTGAAACCATACCAACGGCTAGATTGGAGGTACTCTTGGATGAGTGAGTGGTCAAATTCGAATTGGTGAATGAATATAAGTGATTTGGACGAACAAAAATCTGGAATATGTGAAGAAAAAATCACCAGATATGTACTGCCATGGCATAGATCATCAACTCCACATATAGGCTCGGAACCAGCGCACAGAAATCTTTGACACTGAAGAAGATTGGGAAGTGGGTCTATGAGAAACATAAAGAGTATTGGAAAAACTTATTCTGGAACAAATACAGATAAAACCTCTACAAAAGGATCGCCCAAGACGAAAAATGAAGGAGGGCCTCAGCAAAACAGGAAATGGCTACTCAGGAATGTATTATGCAGACCTCAGCTGCAGGGAATGTACTAGAATGGCACATACAGATAGAAGACCTTTACAAACGTATATAGTGTACTAGATTGTTGGAAATGGTGTCATGAAAAAAAGGACAAATCAGATGTTCTCAAGTAGTAGAAAAGACTCAATTTCCAAAATAACAGCACAGTTCAACGTTGGGTTTTGAGGTAGTATCGGTAATTTCTCTATTGGAGCACGTGTTAAATATGAACAGATGATTTGAAACTCTTTCTGTATCTAAATTAATATTATGAAAAGAAAAATTTGTCTGGTCGTTTGTAATGGATACACTTAAAAACTATCTAACCATTTTCGGGTGTCTATAGCAAGCTATATTATCAGCAAGTAATACTATACAATAATGTTACTCAAGGTATCAAAAATTTGAAAGCACTGAACCAAACAATTTTTTATCAAATAACAGTCGAAAATTCTGAGAGAAGCTTTATATGCACAGTGGCAAATTTATTTGTGAATTTTATGGCCAATATTCGTAAATCCCACCGCAGCTGACGTCAACCAGCATTTTAACGACCAAGTTAATTCTGCGTGAAAAAGAACAACACTCCATTTGGCAGATGCGCACGTCGTGAATCAATTCCTGGGACGGTAATGTCACCTGGTGAAGTCGAGCGCTTCGTCATGCTCGTGGATGTCTAATTGCGCATCTCTTGGGGTCTCTATGAAGACGCTGTTCACCGGAATATGTTCCTTATAATTACTAGTTCTTGTGAGACTACTCGAAACGGTCTGGATAAAGACTTTAAATGTAACTTGGTAACTACTGAAATATCAAATTATTGATCTGCATTTATAGCATCTGATTCTGTGTTGTATTTCATTTGTATTTTGTAGGCTTTGTTAAACACAAGGCTAAGCCTACTTCAAAATTTACTGCAGCAGCTGAACACACCAACTTGGTTGGCAGTTCTGGTCTTCCTAGAATGTGTTCGTTTTGGGAACTGCAATGGAAAATCGTTGACCAATATTCGACAGGTATATTTTTGCTGCCTTGACACCATTCTTTTCTCAAGAAATTCTTCAATTTCATATATTTTCGGGTGAGCCTTCACCCGAATTCAAATTATACTTCATTACACCGTCATCCCTAGCGATCCAACCATCAGTCTTCCAATTTGCGAGAAGGTGAATAACTCACCGAGTAAATGAAATTACCCCAACAAGGGTTTGTCACATTTTCTGACAACTTTCATGTTGTGAAGGGATCCGCTTTTATTATTCAACCCTGCCTCCCCTAATGAAAGATCGATGCATTTTTTATGGGCATTCCAGGAAGGAGTCGAGGTGAGGTTCCTGAGAAATTGAAGATATATGTTTAGATATATACATTGACATTTATTGAGTGTTCAATTTTCTTAATGTTTTTACTTTCGACGAATTTCACAGAAATGCACATATATGTATTTCGTCTCACCTTATATGACAGAGGAAAGATCAATATGTTTGGATGTCTAAGTTGGTTCGAAGTTAGACAGAACCAGAAAAAAGCGTGACATGAATATAATATAAAACACTGGGTACATCATAAGTCCTTGCAGTACATCAGAACACTATGTTCAATTGAAACTTTACCAAAATTTTCATCAGCAAACTTGTCTGTTAATCGAATATCTAAATGTTATGCCTTTTCACAATACCATACTTGATCTGATGCTTCTTTTGACCTAGATATAGCATTGGGATTATTTCCTCTACAAACACTTTTCGAATCTATGGAATATCTACATTTATTCGAAAAAAGTTTTGATCTGGTTGATAGTGAAACCAATTACTTAAACTGGCAATAGGAAGGACATGATTGAACATAGTTCTCTGTCTATACCCAGCAAGCACAAGACATCAAACTAGAAAATTATTTGAATAATAAAAACGTAACTGATGAGTTAAACTTGACAGGTAGAATTAATCTATACAAAGCGTTTTCTCCACGTCAGAACAAAAATACTGTCTAGACGCGTGTCGAGAGAAAGTATTTTTGTTTCGCTGTAGAAAAACCTGCTGAAAAAAATTATTTTTCAGTCTAATAACAGTCATTTCACTGCTTGAGTGCAGTTTGTGATGAAAAGCTGTAGAAATGTAACGTATTTGTAGCGAAGCTGTGAAACTATAGCAAAACTGTAGCACTACTATAGCAGAGTTGTAGAAATGTAGAAAATTCAATTTTGTTCACTGAAAAGGCCAAAAATCTATTTATCAGGCATCTAAACCTGTTAAAGAAATCATTTTTTAGGCTTTTTTGAAAAGATATCACTTGTTATTTTTTCAATGAGAGTAGTTTAATTCCATAAGTGCAGGTTGAGATGAAAAGCTGTAGAAATGTAGAAAATTTGTAGCAAAGCTGTAAAAATATAACAAAACTATAGCGAAGCTGTAGCACTTCCATAGCAGAGCAGTAGAAATGTAGAGTAGTTTCATTCCTTCAGTGCAGGTTAAGATGAAAAGCTGTAGAAATGTGGCAAATTAGTAGCGAAGCTTTAAAAATGTAGCAAAACTATAGTAAAGCTGTAGCATTTCTATAGCAGAGCTGTAGAAATGTAGAAATTCAATTTTGTTCACTAAAAAAGCCAAAAATCTAGTGATTAGGTATCCAAACCCGTTGAAGAAATCATTTTTAGGCTTTTTTGAAAAGATATCACTTGTCATTTTCTCAATGAGAGTAGTTTCATTCCTGTAGAAATGTAGCAAATTAGTAGCAAAGCTGTAAAAATGTAGCAAAACTATAGTAAAGCTCTAGCACTTCTATAGCAGAGCTGTAAAATTGTAGAAAATTCATTTTTTTGCTGAAAAAGCCGAAAATCTAGTCATTAGGCATCTGAACCTGTTAAAAAAAATCATTTTTAGGCTTTTTTTGAAAAGATATCACTTGTCATTTTCTCAATGAGAGTAGTTTCATTCCTTAAGTGCAGGTTGAGATGGAAAACTGTAGAAATGTGGCAAATTGATAGTAAAGCTGTATAAATGTAGCAAAACTATAGCGAAGCTGTAGCACTTCTATAGCAGAGCTATAGAAATGAAGAAAATTCAATTTTGTTCACCAATTTTGTTTGCCAAAAATCTAGTTATTAGGCATTTGAACCTGTTAAAGAAATCAGTTTTTAGGCTTTTTTGAAAAGATATCACTTGTCATTTTCTCAATGAGAGTAGTTAAGTGCGGGTTGAGATGAAAAGCTGTCGAAATGTAACAAATTTGTAGCAAAGCTGTACAAATGTAGCAAAACTATAGCAAAGCTATAGCACTTCTATAGCAGAGCTAAAGAAATGTAGAAAATTCAATTTTTTTCGCTGAAAAAGCCAAAAATCTAGTTATTAGGCATCTGAACCTGTTGAAGAAATCGTATTTTGGGCTTTTTCAAAAAGATTTCACGTGTCATTTTCTCAATGAGAGTAGTTTCATTAACTGCAGGTTGAGATGAAAAGCTGTAGAAATGTAGCAAATTTGTAGCAAAGCTGTAAAAATGTAGCAAAACTATGGCAAAGCTGTAGCACTTCTACAGCAGAGCTGTAGAAATGTAGAAAATTATTTTTTTTGCTGAAAAAGCCAAAAATCTAGTTATTAGGCATCTGAACCTGTTGAAGAAATTATTTTTTAAGTTTTTTTTGAAAAGATATCACTTGTCATTTTCTCAGTGAGAGTAGTTTCATTACTTAAGTGTAGGTTGAGATGAAGAGATGTAGAAATGTAACAAATTTGTAGCAAAGCTGTGAGAATGCAGCAAAACCATAGCAAAACTGTAGCACTTCTATAGCAGAGCTGTAGCGATGTAGAAAATTTAATTTTTTTCGCTGAAAAAGCCAAAAATCTAGTTATTAGGCATCTGAACCTGTTGAAGAAATAATTTTTTAGTAGTTTCATTCCTAAGTGCAGGTTGAGATGAAAAGCTGTAGAAATGTAGAAAATTTGTAGCAAAGCTGTAAAATTGTAGCAAAACTGTAGCATTTCCATCCAATTTTGTTTAATAGAAAAGCCAAAAATTCAGTTATTAGTTTATTTAGTAATCTGAGCGTGTTAAAAAATCATTCTTCAGGCTTATCCAAGAAGATATAAGACAAGTTTTTTAAAGGGGTAGTTTCATCCTTCAAGTGCAGGTTATAATTTGAAGCTGTAGAAATGTACGAAATCCAACATAGACTTTTCGGTTGAATTTGAAAAAAGTACAGACTACCTTTCTAAAATATACTCAAACTAAAATTACTTTAATCATGGGCAAGCAAGACGACAAAATATTCCACCAATTCACACCAGTAACGATGCACACGAGATTAATTACCTTTACGGTCCTGAGTAGTCGATTTGGGCTCCCAACTTGGAATTGTAATTGATAGAGCCATTTTATGAACATCTCTGCTGGAGCTTCCTTCTGTATTTGAATCTAATCAATTTAAACTGCCACCAGAAAACCAGTTCGATGGCCAGCGAGTGATGTTATTAATACGAACACCTAAATGAGTGCAATCAAATATAAGGATGGACATTCGTCTTTTCTTACACTGTATAAAAAACCGGACCGAGTACGAATTATGTAGGTGTACAGGGACTTGGGAAAATAATTTTGAGTGCAAGTTACTGGACCTGAAGACAAAAGTGAAGTTGCAATTGAGAAGTGAGATCCTAAACTTTTTCTTGAGTATTTTAAAGTTTCAAAGATGTTACGATGAATTTACCACTCACCCAGAATGTATGAAGAGATTCTAAAACTACTATTGAATTCTTTTTTCTCTTGCAGGCGGATGTTTCCTACAGTAAGAGTTTCTTTCACTGGAATTCGACCAGATCAAAGGTACGCAGTACTGCTAGACATAGTTCCTGTAGATAATAAGAGATATCGGTACGCCTATCATCGATCCTCGTGGCTGGTAGCAGGTAAAGCTGATCCACCTGCTCCTTGTAGGATCTGCGCTCATCCTGATTCACCGTTTACAGGAGAACAGCTGAAGAAGCAAGTGGTGTCTTTCGAAAAAGTGAAGCTGACCAATAACGAAATGGACAAACATGGACATGTGAGTGGTTTTTCAACGTTTAGTAGTTGTAGATATGTAGAGAAACATTTTGGGGAACTATTTGTACTCAAACTATTATCTTGAATAAATAGATAATTTCACCAATGACAAAGTAAGAGCAAATGCACTGAAGTCACTTGTTGAGAAGGTTTACTAAAACAGTGTATGAAAATTAGATGCAGCGAATTCATCCATGAATGTCAATTACCTTGCTAAAGTGAGTTAATGTGTTGATTTCAGTTGGTTCTCAACTCAATGCACAAATATCAACCAAGGATACATTTGGTGAAACGAGGTGAAGGAGCTTCCAGTCATATACAGGACTTGGAACAGGAAGAATACAAGACTTTCATTTTTCCTGAGACGATTTTCACTGCGGTCACGGCTTATCAGAATCAATTGGTAAGTCGAACATCATCATCTTGTCTAATTGGGTTCTACTATTAATTACTCAACTGTATTTGAACTACAATAAGCAATTTCGAGCGATTATCGCGCCATCTGTTGACGATATTTTCAAATAAAACGTCTTCTTGGTGTTGTAACTACGCCATCTGTTGAGAATATTTTCAAATAAAATGTTCTTCTTGATTCTAAGCAAATTTGACATGTTGTCAGTTTGAAGTTTCAACTAACAATATATTTTCTGACGGTTAACTTTATGAAATGAGTTCCACTGTTATGAATCGACTTCAAATTCATGTTCTGCTACAAAACCAATGGAAATCATCATCGAGCTGGAACTGGATATGGTTCATACCGACGAATGGGGCTGGAATATAATACAGATCGTTGTGAACTTTCACGCATTTTTATGGCATCGAGGATACAGAACTTTGCCATCAGAATCGTCGATTTTGTAGTGTTTGTATAAGGAGTATATCAATAAAATTCAAATGAACAGGAACAAATTTTGGTTCGAATTCTGACAATATTTCTGATTTGAAGTGTTGAGTAATGAAGTTGGTTTAGAAGTGAAGTTGAACTGGTGATTTTGGTGGAATTTTTCATATCATTCCTTCTGAAAAATGGGTTAGTATGTCTATGCCACTTTATCACTGCCACATTCAGGTACTGGGTTTCACTATTGGATACTACTCTAGATCTTAGATGAAAATGGTAGAAAATGATGATGATCTTCCAGGATCAGTTAATTTCACCATGCTAATTTCTTCGTTTTTCATTACAAGGTATAAGTCCTTTTATTACGCGCTCAGTATCTTTCAATTTAAATGAAACAAAGTGTGTGAGATATCGAAATTTCTTTCTAAATACTAGTAAAGTACCAACTCTTCATCTCTCACCGTTTAAGAGATTTTGCATGCATAGATTCGAATTTGAATAGCCCCGTGTAAAACATATCAATCGTTAATACTTAATTTAGTCCGGAATGTCATTACTGTCCCATTAGGAGCAAGACTCTCGAAATTCCACCCATTTCTAGACGTACCTCAGTGGTTGTACTACTGTCTTGTCGAATTACCTGGAACCCGATCACCGCTTTTCCAAGAAAGTCGTATAACACACCTTCGCATATGAGACTGGCGCTACCGCTCATTGCACAGCCATAACTCACCTTCTCTTTCTTTCTTCATCGCAAGGTGTGAAGGGAATAGAGAGAGATGGGAATTACAGGAGCGCATTTCTCTCGTGTTTCATTTATAATCAACAATGTAACAAATATGAGGGTGTTGGGAAACGGGCTACTTATAGGGGATGATTTATTTATCAGGTGGTTTCAAATGTGGTCTGCTGGGCTATAACGAGATATTTCATAGAAAAATTTGAATTGCACTAGTTAACAAACACGCCTTATGAGAGATTTAGTGAAAGGGGTAACAAAAGGTATTCAGTGACATCAAAATCAAGTTATTGTGTCGATCCAGTGCTTCTAGATCAATTTAAAAATTATGGAAATTCAACGCAAAGATTGGTGGTACATCAAAGATAGAGTAAGCTTGAAGCAAAGTAATTCGTTTTAAATAATATAGCGAGGAAGTCCATGGCTAGTTATTGTCGTATATTTCATTGTCAATCTCGTCATATCATTTCATTTAGTTTCCTAAAATTAATTTAATTTCGATTATATTTCAAAAAAGGTGATTTTAACACAGTATTATTTCTTGGTAAGAATGTAAATTTAAAAATATAAGTGATTGTTAACGACTATCTCTCGGCATTTTAAGAAATTTCAGTGATTAACTTCCTTTTGGTTGTTAAATACGGACTTTAATTGTTTTAATTCACTTTTATTTTCAGGAATTCTAGCCCTCATGTCATGTATTTATGTAATATGCTGTAGTTCATGTCGAAATCGTAATTGTTTTCAAAAAGCTGCCAACACAGATTTTCAATTGGTCTTCTTCAGTTGAAAACTCCTTTTGTGATCTGTCCGACATTCCCGTTCTGAAATTTTTTAACGTTCTTCCTATATAAACATCTGGGTACGATCCACCTGATTTGTCGTTGTTCAATATTCCTAAAATTAAAAATGCTTCAATTCTCTTACTTAGAGACTAAATATAAACTCCATCTGAATGAAACAAGTTGTGTCCGAGATATTTTTTGCCATCGAAAATAAAGATTACACAGGCCAACAAAAAAAATTTTTTTTGAAAACTTTGTTTACTTCAATAGCTGATTTTTACAAATTTTTGTGTTCTGAATCCAAATCTGGTCTTAGTTTTTTGTATCACCCATAGTTTTTGGGAAATTTAGTTTTTTTATATAATTTAAAATCTGTGAAGTATATGGTAAAATTAATGACACACTATGTTAAATCACTACCATGGTTTTTATTAACAGTAGGTTACTTGAAATAATGATACAGTGTTGTAATGTAGGTTTCACTAGTTACATGGAATTGGTTTATGCTTCTTTTCTATGTTTTCTTTGAAGTTTCATGTGTAGCTTTTCCTGCGATGAGTCGCTTGTTGAGCTTCACGGTTAAGTGACCAATAGTAGTCTCCCATCACGTTGATATTCCAGCGGCCCTGGTAACGTTTTTCCATCAATTGAATATCTTGGTGAAAACGCTCACCCTGCTCCTCACTAACATCTCCCAAATTTTCTAGGAAGTAATCAAGATGACTGTTCAAGAAGTGGACTTTCAGGCTCATCAAACATCCTAGTTTCTTAAAATTCTTCAACATGTTAGCTAAA
>WOGR01011071.1:0-10689 GCA_015342045.1 Leptinotarsa lineolata | reverse complement strand
TTTTCACTCGTATTTTATTTCACTGTGAATTCTTTTCAAGTTTTTTGCTTAATATATTTGCCATTTATAGCTATTTTTTTAAATTTCAATTGTATTGTTCATTTCAGAGATTTCAAATCATTTTATAAATTTTAGACAATGGAAGTCCGAACTGCTGAAATTCACCACGAAACATTGTCATTCACCTTCAAACAATATTACCATATTCGGCACTCTAACAATATTGACAAGACAATGGAGTTGCCTCACGCTCCGCGAGATATCGAATTCGTTGTGAAGAATAAGCAATGCCAAATTCATTGGAACTATTCACTCCCCAAACTCAGGATCATGTAAGCGAATAAATCTTATCTAGTCCTACCGGATCATCAAAATTGGACGATTTTTGTCGTAGAGTTTGCAGCTCAGGGTGAAAATAATATCGTTTAGAAAGAGAAGTAAAAAAAAACAGATGAAATATTGAATTTGAACTCCGCAGACTCCATCCAGACAACTGTGTTAAGATGGTTGTTCTGGTTATTGGAGTTCTTGGTGGACTGATGCTCTTTCTACTCTTGAATCTTATGATCATGATGGCTTGCCGCACTAAGACAGAAATTTTGGCAGGGCAAATGTAGCAAGCTATCATTCTTGGCTCATTGCGTCTGCTTAGGACACATGATTCTCGGACTCAATGATCACATATCCCAAGATGTGATGAGTACTCCTTGGTTGATGATGCTACAGCTCCGGAGAGGTGCATATGAAATGCCCCAAGTTCTGGTGAAAGTACCAAACCTTGAGACCTACGATTTTGTAGGTATGTGTGGCAGATCCCTGACGAGATATTCAGACGGTTCACTCCGTCTGAAATGACCCAACTGACGAAGAGCCAGTACTACGAAACCGCTCTGTCGGTGGTCATCCCGACCGAAGGGAATTAATTGCAGCTTTTCATAAACATAGGAAGTTACCTGCAAAAATGTCCCAAATGGAAGACGTTGCACAGGTACCTGATGGTTTAACTTCAGCTTACTGCGCGGCACTAGCTGGGTTAGCTGCCACACGTACCTAAAAAATCAAGGTCCACATGAGAGGCTAGGGTTTGGTACTTCCACCAGAACAAAAAATATTAGTCAGTGAATTACGGTTCCCCTCGGTTCTAGGAGGGAGGAACTTTACATAATTCTGTCAATTTTGTTATTTGAACGGTAAAATTGAATTTGTATAAATGATTTGTTTTTGAGGGAATATATTTCGATATTTTATGATTCAGGATGTATAAAGTCTATTCTTATTCTTTCCATAATAATAATAAGAGTAGGTATGTCAGATTGCATCGTGTTGACATTGCCAGTTCAATTCATAGATCGGTCTCTGCCGTCTATTCGAAAACAAAAATGTCGTCATGATCTCCTTCAATTGAACGCTGCGGTGTGAACCCGAATGTCACCGCCGATAGAAAACAAACAGTCTTGACGCAGATAAACATCGAAAATAAAATTTCCGCTTTCTCTGCCCAAACATTTCCACATTCCTCATGCATCCATGCCGATGGAAGAAAAAAGTTCGGAGTTGAGAGTTGTGACAACTCTCTCGATTACGAAATAATTCGGTGTGTAAGCGATGTCTCTGATAGATGCGGTGTACGGGGTTTATTTATAGAGAATCCGGGGCTGCTAAATAAGCGATAGTCCGAATAAATTTGGCATTGTCGAATATTTTCCGAAACGGGGTTTATTCGAACGACCTATGGTCCGTAAAATTGATTTCTCTTGTACGTACTCGGAATCAAATCTCATTCGATACTAGGAATCGCACGTAAAAGGTAAGATCAGATAAATCCCTAGCTCGAACAAATGTCGATTTTTGAGGGGTATTGTTCGTAAGGGGGCGTCAGCTGGTTAACAGAAAAATAGGTTTTGAAAGATTTCTTCATTAGACCAGTTTTACCATTCGAAATTGCCACTACAATCCAAACGTGAGCGTTCGAAAATTATACAAATTCGGACAATAGTGGTGCATTGAAACAACACGCAAACGAACAATGATATGCAGTGTGTAAAATCCAAATGGAATAAATTCATTATTTAGTTTACTGTACATATTTTAAAAAATCCCGAAACATGTCAAATTTAAATTAAAATTTGACAGTCTTCAACGTAAAAATGCCACCCCTACCTTCAACCCCCCTTCGAATGACTGATACAACCAATTTGTTAAACGGAAATTTAGGTTTGTGATATATCGTTTGAAGGGTATCTTCATTCTCTATTCAAAAATGTTATAATAATAAAAATAAATTTATTGCTCATCAAAAAAAAATTACAAGGAAGAGATTAAAAAAACACTTTGTATTTGATGTGCCAATGGCTCTTGGTTCAGATCGCGAATTGGTATTCGCATCTGCTCTTCCAACAATGCCAAGAATGTAAAAAAACAATTTTTTTAAATAATATCAGAGGGCTTTATGCGAAAAAAAGAAGAAAGGAAAAAAGAAATGAGAAGTTAATATACACACATAGAGATATATTTTCAGGATTCTCGCCGCGAAAATACTTATTCTGAAGGTTGAACAGATGCTGTTTGAACATATTTTTGAAAACAGTCCCTGACATGTTAGAACAATTGTTTTTCCATTTATGGAGATGATTTATTGTGGAGGAGATATTATAGGAAAAAGATCGTGCAGGAATGTTTAACACTATTTACCTTTAGATTATGAACATCTGTTCTATAAGACAAATGTTCATATGAGTAGGGAGGACTCCTACATTTGATGATTTTGAAGAATAGGCATAGTGCATGAAAACGTCTACGATTAAACTTATTCAGTCATTTCAAATCTGCTAATTTGTGTGAGATTCTAGACCTTTTTCTGATACTAAATATTAACCTGATGCAAAGAGTTTTGAACTTTTGCGACACCTGTCGTTGTTGTCTAAACATGGATCACAGTGGTTAAAATGAGATAAAACTAATGAATCACATAGCATTTTCTTGACATCTACATCCAAATATTGCCTTTGAGGATATATGGGTTTGAGTGATGAATAAGCAATTGAAGTTTGTAGCTGCTGATTTGTTTGGATTGATTTTCAACATATAGTCAGTGGACACTTTCAAAATCGAATTGAGATCAGAATTTATATCGGTTACTGCTTGACCTATACCTGAAGATTTGAAAGATGAATATATTTGAGAGTCATCTGCATAAAGGTGATATTTACAAGACTTCAACTTGTTGATAAATGTGGCAGTATAAAGGGTATAGAAAAGTGGGCCTAAAATGCTGCCTTGGGGTACTCCTGTTTTTACTTTTTTCCAAGTGGAAGAATTATCATGGATTCAACCCTTTTGTAATCTATTATCTAGA
This sequence comes from Leptinotarsa lineolata, assembly GCA_015342045.1. Classification (NCBI taxonomy): domain Eukaryota; kingdom Metazoa; phylum Arthropoda; class Insecta; order Coleoptera; family Chrysomelidae; genus Leptinotarsa; species Leptinotarsa lineolata. The sequence continues at coordinate 7,334 of WOGR01011071.1, read as the reverse complement.
TAAGATGATATCAACATTACTGATGCATTACTAAAATGAAATATACTACAGAGTATTTTATGATTGATGGTGTCAAATGCTTTTGAATAATCCAATAGAATTAAAATTGTGGCTTAATTTTTATCTATAGCATTAGTTATGTCATCTACAATCTCTAATAATGCTGTTACACAACTAAAACTTTTTCTAAAACCAGACTGTTTATGCGCTTTCAAGTTTATTGCAACAATCAAGATGAAATAAATTAGAATCATGTGGTCACAGAAATTTGATAAAATACACTCAAAAACTGAAATTTAATGCAAAACGTAATGAAATGTAGAATACGAAAAAGAACTATGGATGTTAACGAAGTAGATGTTCAAATTCACCGCGTTTTGGCAACATTCTAATCTCTAACATTATTCAACATATCAGGCGTGACCGACCTAAATCGCAAGCGTTATTCGTTCTTTTAAGTCATTCAGTTGTTTACACATTGCTCTTTACATAGCCCCATGAAACGAAATGTAATGATGAAAGATTAGGTGATCGCGCTGGCCATTCAATCGATCCTCGCCTCCCTATCCACCGATTGGGGAATGTTGTATCGAGGTATTGCGGTGGTGCTCCACCCTGCTGAGACCATATCGTATTCATTGGAACTTGACTGTTTCCTGGATCAGGATATAAATTTGCTAAACTTGTAATGACATCATTTTAAAGTAGTGCCAAATAATTATCGCCATTCAAGTTGCCCTCAATGAAAAAGTGACCAATGATATGGTTTCCTACAATCCCTGCCCAAACAAAAACTTTTTGAGGATATTGAGTGTGTTCTTCTTTGATACAGTGAGGATTTTCCGTTGACCAGTAGCGCCAATTTTGCCGATTAGCATAACCGTTGAAAGAGAAAGTACACTCTCCAGAAAACATAAAGTCTTCTAATTGGATGATATTGTTATCCAACATGTCCATCATTTGCTCACAAAATTAAGTTATTCTAAGTTGGTATCATTTTATAGGGATGCATTTTATTTTCTTTTAATATGTTTACTATCGATGTATGGCTAACATTGAATGTGGTGGATGCCTGTCTACGCGATGTATGTGGGTTTTCCTCAAACTCAAGCATCACATCTAATTTGAGTTCATCAATCATTGCATTGGCAGCTGCTTTTTTCATCTGCCACACATGACCAAACTCGCGAAACTGCTTCTCTATTTTGCATATTGTTCTTTGAGAAATGGGCGGTAAATTAGGAAATTTCTCATGAAATAGGTGAGCCACTTCCTGTTATGTTCGGGGTTTATCTCCGTTACCAATCATTTGTAAAACTGTTATTTTATGCATTTCCGTTAATCTAACCATTTGTCAGACTCGAAGTTAACGAACTTCAAACTTGAATGAAAATACTGACAACTCATGTTGTAACATATATAACAATTTGACAAAGCGTTTCAAACTAACGTTGCCACGAAAATTATTTAGTTTTTTAAAGGATACCATCCAAAAAGAACACTGCTATGGTTTTTGCTAACTTTCTCATTAACAATACCTCAACATGAACTAAGTTTTAGTATATTGCAAAAAGTTTTGACTGTATTTTATCGAATTTCGGTAACTACATGATTTCAATTTATTTTATCTTAATTGTTGCAATAAACTTGACAGCGACAACATTTTTGAATAGAGACTGAGGAGACCTTTCAAACGATATGTCACTGTATAGGAGATTTTCCAATTTTCAAAAAAAATATCTGTTTAGATCTGTTTTTCCGTTAATCAGCTGTCGCCTCCATGCGAACGACAATTCTCAAAAGTTCAGAAACTTTTGCGAGGTCAGGACTAACGAGGTCTTATCTTTAAATGTGTGATTCCTAACATGGTTGCAGAATCATCCCAGCTTCAACCAGATAAGTTCTCTCGAGAAAAATAACTGGTCGAGGTTGGGATCGAACCCACGACCTTCCGATCGTGAGTCGGGAGCACTACCACCGCACCAATTCTGAACTGTAGCACTTCGAAATATATCTCTAAGTAAACCTAAATTTCTTAGTTTGGGGTTACTCAATGAACAATATTCCTCTACCATGCGAAATGACTTTTTCAATACAAAAAATATAGTGTACAATATACGAGTATACGATACCAAACACGCTATTTAACTCCTGATTGCAAGAAGTGGATTCAATTGCTACTATGACTCTAAATCAGCATTCCATCTTACCTGAAAAAGAAAAAACATTGTTAGAAGTCTTCTGTGACTGCGTTCAAAATTATTTCGTGATATAAATCTTCATATATGAAACTTTTCTGTTTATTGCATAATTTTTTCGGTATTTACTGAATGATAGTATACCTCCTATACCTTCTCAAAACGTTCCTATGAATGTTATAAAATAATTTCAATATTTGTATTCGCATTCCCTGAAAGTATGATTACTTTCAATTGAAAGGGGCATTTTTTAGGACAATTTTTTGTGTCAAGATGGAGAAGTGAAACCAAAATTGTTTTCCCATAAATTATATTTACTTGTTGATTCAAAGAGAGGACACATTAACAAAACAGTAAATAATGACTGAGCGACTAAAATATATTTATATTTCCCCAAGATCAATTAAATAAAATATCAAATGATATAGCAGAGACAACTGAGAAACGGTAATTATTCTATGCTACTATTGATTTATTCCTCTTTAAAAATTATATGCATTGGCCCGAGTCCAACAATGCCATTTACGATTCAGCTAAGTACGCTTTTTGTCGTTAATTTTTCTCAGGTCTATAGAATGTGGTCAACTTGTTTTCAGTTTCCATTGATATTGCACTATTTTTCACTCAAGTTCTTTAGCCTCAACGGTATAATTTATTAGTTCCGCTGCAGCATACTGCCATTTGAACTTTCGACAATTTGTCTACCAGCCTCTACTCTGATACACGGCACACCGAGTTGCATCTGTTTATTTACATAATTCTCCGACAAATTTTCATTTCACAGACGTCACTGCATGCCTGCTAGGATCGATTGGTACCGATGTTGCCATTTTGATCTTTCTTTAGAGTCTGATTATCATAATGAAATTACCCGCCATTGCATCACCGAACACTTCAGTACAGAATGACGTGCTGTCAATGCTCTCTTTGATTCAGTACTATGTTGTTCGTTGTTTTCAATGTCGTCATGTCAGTTGAATTTGATCATCATTCATCCTGTGTCACACTCAGAGAACATCTCATATATTTATTCAATTCAACGTGTAATCATGACTATGAGTACATGTTCCCACATGACAAAATAGTCGTGAGTTTAATATACTACAGGAAATGTTACATCGCAATATATAAGATCCAATGTGTCCCAATTTCCTCACCTCTTCAACGATGATTGCTTGGGTATTATGGCAACTTTTCCAGTATGGTATGGCAAGATGGTGAAGGGACACTAAAATAACGAGAAACCCAAGGGACTCTAGCCTTCTTGGATGTTCTTGTGAACACGACGTGAAGACGGTACAATGGGCCACAAAGTGTACAGAAAACCAACGCACACAGACAGGTACCTGAACAAGAACTCGAACCACCAGTCACAACAAAAGAGAGGGGTAATTAAAAGGTTGGTTGAGAGAGCACGACGTATCTGTGAACCTGAGGGTCTGCCTGAAGAACTTTATCACATGAAAAATGCATTCAAACATAATGGGTACAGCGGAGGAGAATTCGAGCGAGCCATACGTCCCAGGAGAGGAAACTCTATAGCAACCCCAGCCAGGCCAGTCAAGGGTAAAGCTTTCCTTCCCTATGTCAAAAACGTCACAGACCGGATCGGAAGAATGTTAGTGAAACACGACGTAAAACCAATATTTAGGCCAACAAAAACCATTAGGCAGAGTCTCAGGACAACAAAGGACCCTAGAGAACCTCTAGCAACGCCGGTGGTATATATACCAGATTCCGTTTGCTGCGGGTCGGTTTACATTGGAATCACGGAACGAAGTATAAGGATCCGTCTTTCCGAACACAAAAGAAATTGTCGCCTCGGACAAACCGAGAAATCGGCTGTAGCCGAACATGCTCTCAACGAAGAAGGTACCCACATTATCTCATTCGAAGACGCAGTGATACTCGACAGTAACCAAAACTACTACCCAAGAATATATAGAAAGGCAATAGAGATTCAAAAACATAGGGATAATTTCAATACAAAAGAGGAGACAATGAATATCAATAAGAGCTGGGGCTACCTGTCCTGAGAGGTACACGAACAAGTAATACAATGAAGAACAATATGAATATAGCGACCAGTACTGAAATAGTAGTTGATGGAGTGAATACGATAGAAACAAGAACCCGAGTTTCAACTCGGGTATTGCGACCGAAACGTCAGTAGATGAAACGTCAGGCATAAAAACCTGCAGACCACGGCCAAAAAACCCGGAAAATAGCTTTCATACGGTTTTTTGTAGTTTTATCCGTTTCAGAATGTCGAGAAGAATTGAGACCTCAGTTTGGATAAATCCTATTATTCTATGTTTCTAGATGATACATTCAAAGTGAAGCTCTTTGAAAGTGTTTGTACTCCTCGTCTAGTCCTATTTCCTACAAAATCTAATTAACGTTTATACAGTCTGAGTCAAATCACTTCCATTAATAATACGAACTTTTTGAATTGGAAAAGTAACAGTTGAGTAGTGCCTTTTGATTTTTAGAGTCGAACTATTCTACGATCGATAGCTTATAAATTTTTTATTATTAAACGATTTTATTTGGCTTGCCTTGCTTGTTTGAGTCGAATTTAGTGATTGAATTTTGACCCCCTTCCTGTTGACAGATCGATCTTATATTTGGTACACATATTTAGTTTTGATGACGATACAATTTGATAAATTCTGTTTCATTATAAATTCAAGATGGCCGCAGCCACATAATGGCGGATTACATATTTTCTCACAACTACCTCAATATGGATATCAAATGACAGGGATTGACTAGTAGAATAGTAATACATTTTGAAAAAGATGCAAATGCAAGATGGCCGCAGTTACAAAATGGAGGATTAAATATTATTTCACAACTACCTCAATATGGGTATTAAATCACAGGGCTTGACTAGTACTATAGTAGTACACTATGAAAAAGATATACAGAGAACTTAGAATCGGGATACAAGCATGGATATCCCACCAAGTCAAGATTTTGTATAATGTCGAGCCTCAACACATGAATAAACCACGCAGTTGTTTATTTAGGCTAGAAAGTGTTTGAAGAAGGACAAGCATACGTGGCCCTAAGTCGAGTAAAGTTTTTGGAAGGTTTATGTATGGAGGAGTTGAATTGTAACAAATTGTCGGGAAATGAACCTTGTAATACCAACGTTTTAAGTGAACTAAACATAATGAGAAGAATTGAGTAACAAAATTAGAAACTAAAAACTTGAAAATGAAATATTTTTTTATTTAAACAAAAAAATAATGATAATGATGTATATAATGTAATGAAAATTAAAAAAATAATTCGGAAGGCCCTAGATAGCAGTTATCAGACCCCTATCCTCAGCAATCTACGGTATTGATCAGATAAAAAAATAATAAAATCGTTGGTCGTAGTATTTACATATTTATTTACTCAGGTTTAGCTTGTTGTACACTATCTACATCGTTATTATATATTTTTTAATAAAACCATTTGTCATGAAAAATGTTTTTACTTATTTTATTTCCTGTAAGAAATCTCCGTTAGCATTGTCCCTTGGCAGGTTTCACTAACCTAGTTACTATCATCAGGCAATGATCAAGTTTTAGTCATCTCAGTGCTTGAGTTTTTTTTTAATTTTCATTTTTTCATTTTCAGAACATGGAGAACTCATTCTGCTTGGATCAGTTTGAGTGTAAATAAATATTTGTACGGAGTAATCATTGTGGCGTTTCACATATAGATTTAAATACTGAAAGGGGTATATTTTAGGAGGGAATCATTTTTGGGAGAGGTTTCGGCTTTCTACCTCGCCATCTTCATATAAAAAAGGCGGACTAAAGGAAGATATAAATCAATTGATTTCGAAATAAACTCTTTGCACAGATGTGTAGATCATGTATAGAAATTACTCTCAGATACAAACTGGACGACAAAGCCCTCTTGAGACAACTAATTCATTTTAAACATCGAATTATACGAAAATAATTCGTTAAGGAATTGAATCAGATACCATTAATAGCAACGCTACACAATATAGTATATGAAATAAACATAAAATTTCACTCATATGGAACACCGTCATCCTCAACGGCGGACATCGATGTTTCGGAATAAGACACTAATCTTATTGCCTCTTCGGCATCATCTGGATAAAATAACTCAACTCATTCATGTAACGAATGAGTTAAATCTACTCATGTCACGATGACAGTGCGAAATGACATTCCTTTGGAAGTTTTTAGTATAAATATGGAGAACTAAAAAGCCAAAAACCATTTTTCCCAGATTCAAATATGTTTTGTACACAATAAAATTTCGAAAAATATAAGTGTATTGCCCTGTATATTAAACCAAGCTCTTTGTGACACAGATGTGAAAGTTTTCTTTCCAGAGAAAGTCATTTAACGCAAAGAACAAACAAATCATTACCGTCGTCGAGCTCATTGTATCTCGATTCCCGTTCGAATTTCCGTTAACGCAGCCTTCATTCTCGGCCCCAACTTTGCGGGTATCGATTTAGCGCTGCGATGAGTCAACTTCAAAGTTGTTTCACCTTCGATAACTCAGAATTAACCGCCCTTTTCCCCTAGACGGTTCCTGGTTCTCTTGTCGGTTCCTCTGCTTCGTCTCGTTCGCATTCCGGCAAACACAAAACTAAATTTTCATCTTAATAACCGAAATGTATCATATGGTGGAAGCGTAGAGAGAGAAAGAGAGACCCGGAAGAGTTTGCAGACCGAAATTAATTGCCTCTGCTTATTTTGCAACCTGACAACTTGTAATCGCTCAGGTAAATTACTTCGTTATGAAAACCACAGATGACAGACTTTTGTTCTCAACAATATCAACATCCTTATTAGAGTGACAAATGAACTCTCAGCGATTTAAAATGTTGACACTGATAAATTCCTTCAAGATTCATGAATAAATCGTCACTAGTGGAAAACTCAATTGGCACTAGAATAAATGCTCAATAATAACCAAATTTTCTAGAGCCCTCATTAGAAAAATAATGAAAGAAAGAAGTTCCTCTTCCCAAAATACAGGGGTCGAACCCAAATATCACAAAATTCCATTTGTAGAAAATTTATCTAATAAACTTGGAATGCTACTCAGTACCGATCAAATTAAAGTGGCCTTTTCAAATGAAAAGACAGT